>QMIH01000015.1:117879-133206 GCA_003987875.1 Clarias batrachus | reverse complement strand
TATATATAGGGTAAGGGGATCAGATCAAAATAAATGCGTCAAAAAGGGCATAATATGTGAAAAATTTCTGGACAGGAGGTGTTAAACATGTTAGCAGTAGCCAGCTTCATCATCACCTTTTATGACATCATCAACTTTTTACTACGAGAGTGGCGGAGCATTCCTTACCAACATGAACAGTAGGCAGCATCATCTATGGCGAAAAAAAAAGTACGCTTACATCTACAGAAACCCCGGATCAGACAGCAGAGCGTCTGATGGGGGAGCTAACAGTGGCCAGCGTCATCACCTTTTATGTCATATTGTGAGGTAATAATATGTCTGCCAAAATATTGGGACAGTGTGAGGAGAGACAGCAAGTTGAGTGCATGCTCCATTCATAAGTAATTGTAGCATGCAGGTGTCAGGATCTAACCTCTAATATTAATATATATAAAAATAAATAAATGAAACAAAATATTGTATTTTGTTTTACTTACAGTATTCAACAACACCAGCATGCCAAAAAACAATTCTTAGGCAATATGTCCAAATGTATGTGGACACCTAACCATTACACAGAAAACATTTTCCACAAAGTTACAAGCAGACCTTTGGAGTGTCTTTTTATGCTGCAGAATTAAAGTTTCCTTTCCAGCATGACGACACCAGGTTTGCCCAGGCTTGTGTTTTGAACTTCACAGCGCCCTGACCTCAGATCCACTGAACTCCTTTAGGGTGAACTGAAACACTGACTGAACCACAGTCCTCCTTAACCGCCTTAATAATCCATTAAACCTTTTATGGTTGATTGATCACAAATCCCTATAGCTATGTCCCATAATTTAGTGGAAAGCCTATCCAGAAGAGTGGAGGTTTTATAACAGCAAAGAAGGAGTAAATATGGAACAGACTGCTCAATGTGATGGTCACCATACCATAAATATTTGGGAATGTAGTGTATTTTATAAATATGAGACCTTCCTTAGAAACCACAAAAAACACAATGGAAAAGGCTGTTTGAACCAGATTTCCAAGTAGGGAAATAGGGCAACATGCGATGCCCTATGTGAGCTCATCATGAGCTTAGAAATCAGGTAGTGCTTTATTCAGAGCTCTTTTAGAGTTTACATGATGCATTTTTGGAAATGTGAGGTTGTCTGGTTTGTCTCAAAGGAATCACCTTCTATTCTTATCTTTACTTGTGTGGAATATGGTGTAGAATGTGGAAACTGGTTAAATCGTAGATCGTTAAATAGGGGAGAATGTTAGAAGACAAAAATCACAAAGAAACCAGTGATCTAAGCCAGTGATATGGAGAAGCTTGTCATTACAAGCTGAAAGAGAGAGCATTTCTAATCACCATCCTCCCTATTATATATACAAAAAAAATCGAACTAGATTTGCAGTGTGCAATAATCAATCCTATTGACATTTGTTTGCATTAGTTTTGGTCAGCAATGCCGGGTTGCTCTGGGGGTTTGATAGGAATATAGCAGATGTATAGAAGTATTTAACACAGCCAAAAGACTTCCCGTACAGTCACGTCGGGGTGCAGAAAAACTGAGCTGCTACAATACGCTTTATAACCCTAATGTCAAACTTAAGGCCAACAGACCAAGCATGACCCTTTAAATATGTTAAAAAAAGAAAAGTCAATGAAGCATGAAGATAACACAGATGGACGGCTGTGCATGCAGATGAAGTGCATGCAGGCTCTTCACAGAGATAAGCCTGTGTGAGTTCTTCTGAAATGTTTTGCTGTGGTTTAAAGTTGTGGTTTTTGTTCTGACCTAAATGTTTTGGAAAACAGTTTTATCACAAAAAAAAAAAACCTCTAGTAAGTACAATAAACGTTTTCACATTACCTAACATTAATTTCAAACTCAAGGCCCACAGGCCTTGCATGCAGTTTCTGTTAGGCCATCCTTACTTGTACTTTCAGTATGTAAGTAAGTAATACCATAGACATGTGCAATAAAAAATAACTAGCTTTGAGTCTTGGCACAAAAATGCTGATGTGTTCCATTGAGAAATGTTTAAATTGAGAAAAAGTATATCTTAAAAGATGGAAGCACACTTCAGTTTGAATCCTGAAAAACCCAACTACATTCTACTTCTACTGTACATCAACTACAATCCATCACATCAGAATCTATTACTGAATATATTACCGTCTCAAGCATGACACAGTTGTCAAAACTAATGTAAGTATGCTATTGTAGGCCAACTAGAATTAACCATTGTACACACACTCCTTGTGACAGATTTTGCATCACATTTTTCATGTTAAGATTTTCCTTCATTGGTGGTTTACTTGTATAATTCTTCTTTAAAACCAAAGTACACCACATTCTTTTTATTCCATGAAAATTGTAGATCACCTTGAAATGCATAGTCTGTCACTTTACACCACCATATTCTTAACTTACACAGCAGTTGCCTGGGTGCACAGGAAAAAAATATTGAGTGTTTGGGGAATTTTAATAATTAAAATTGATTCCTATTTTCACAAGCAGTTTCCTGAAATGCTCAAATGCACGACTCACTAGTGACTAGCAAGAAGGATGAATATTGAATGATGTCACAGAATTCTATCTATCTATTTATCTATCATTTTCTCTCTTTCCATCACTCAAAGTTCCATGGCATCCAAAACATGCAATAATCTCCTTTGAACAGATAATATTAAGATGTATCTGTTACTCATAAGCTGTAAAGATCTGTTAATGTGATTTCTGAGGCTGGTAACTCTAAATTAACTTCTCCTCTGCAGCAGAGGTAAGTTTTGGTCTTGCTTTCCTGGGATGGTCTTCATGAGAGTCAGTTTCATCATGGTGCTTGATGGGTTTTGCAAATACACTTGACAATACTGTTCTTGCAAATACTAGAAAAATCTATTGGAAAACAGCAGTTTTTGCATTATCATCATCACCATCATCACCATCATCACCATCATTATTGTTATCATTATCTTCTCTTCCCTGGAACCTTGCCCTCAACTTGCCAAAATGAAATCAGCCCCAGGCCTCACTTTTTCATACCGCTTGTGTAATTTTCTTAGCGATGCTATTGGCTTGGTTCCACACAAGATTGAAATAGTGTGCCTTAAGGCACTGGGTAAGCTAGGAATAAAACATGACTCTGCTTGCTGTTATAGGAACCCAGGACAGGATGGTGTGATGGGAAAAAGCATAACACATCTCACATAACACATCTCTGGGGAATTTGTGCTCATTCAGCCCCAAGAGCGTTAGTGAGGTCAGGCACTGATTGTTCACTCAGTGTTACACTTCACACCTTTATGGAACAACTTCTTGTTAAAATTGCAACAAGCTTTCGATTTTTAGAGAACACTACTGCATACAAACACATTCTTACATCAGTAAGATTTCAATATAGTGGCAATAGTTTGAGAAAGAACCAAGGTGTGTGAAGGTCATGTGCCCAGTCATTCTCACAAAAACAAAAACAAATCTCATTCCAGAAACTCATTCATCCTGAAGATGGATAAAGACAGAAACCTTTTTAGTTAGCAAGTCAGTTTATCACCATTTAACTGGTTTAAAATTTGTCTATTTTATAATTTAAAATAGTCAGATAAGATAAGTTATTCAGATAAGAGCAGTGAGACACAACTGAGACCAATTGCTTTCAAAACATAAAAGATCTTTGGACTGAGTGGGGAAACCGGAGTACCAGAGAAACCTACCAAACACAAGGAGAACATGCAAACTCCATGACCACAAACCCGAGATGGGAATCGAAGGCACGACCCTGGTAGTGCAAGGCCAAAGTGTTAACCACTATGTCACCATGGACTGGAACCCTGTGCGAGGTGTACTCCACCTTGTGCCCAATGTCGTCTGGTAAAGGCTCCAGGCTGCCCCCGTGACCCTTTACAGGATAAGCACTGTGTAAGATGAATGAATGAATGAATGTAGCTTGGAATACAGAACAGTCTGCTGGAAAGCATTTTAATATAAATTAATCAAGAAAATAGTGTACTATTAATTATTTAAAAAAAATTCAGTATGAAATCTAACATAAATCCAACAATGATAAAATTTGTGGAAATTATGCTATATTTTCTTTCTAATATTTCCGAACACAAATCATCAAGATTTTTGGTCTTGAATTTAAAAACATTAGATATGATTTCATCTACTGTTCTATGCCTTTTTTTTTAATTCAGGAAATTGTATGTACAGTACATCATAACAACTGACAAATTTATCAAAAAAGGAACATGGTCAGGAGTGATAAAATGATAAAGAGTGAAAATAATACAGTTTGGATGGACATACATATTTTTATTTATACAGGGTTATAAGAAATTGTAAAGATATCATTTATCCCAAAAAAATTAACAATTAGACAAGAGCAAAATTATAATTTCTAGATGTAAGCGTTTGTCTTAAACCTCAAATCATATTACTGTTTATTATATAAAAGCTTTAGTGTTTACCATATACCAACCAGCAATAACATTAACACCACATAACTTTAACACATTGACATTGAGTAAACTGCTGAAATGATTTCTGTCTGTGGGGAACAAAGGCTTGCTGGTCTGGTCCGATCCCACAGTAAAGGCCTATGCAGCACAAGTTGCCAAAAAATAAGCCAGTGCTGGCCTTAACAGAAAGGCACCTGAACACTAAGTGTACCACAGCCCACCATGCACAGGACCCAGCAGAGAAAGAGCCCAAGGCCTGGCCTTCCCGCATGCAAATCTGATCAAGCAGCCATGGAATGAGGCTGACAAACCATGAAGACCACCCCACAACCCACAGCATCCAATGCATTTGTCCTGGTGCCAGACACCACAGCACACCCCCAGAGGTCTTGTGGAGCCAGAGGTCCCAGGTGGCAAAAGGGGAACCTACACAATACTGGCCATAATATTTTTATTTGTAATGTTATGGCTGACCTGTGTCTATACAGTACCTGTTGATCTCCACGGAATCATAATTTAAAATTTTCTGTATCATTTACTTGAATGTTCAATCAATAATACAGATTTCATGATGCTTTGGTACTTTGGGGAATATGATAGAATTAATATTGCTATTAGAACAGTTTGTTTGTTTGATGGGGTCACATGCATCTCTAGGGCAAGGGCAGAAAAATATAAAATCCTACAGTATATAATAACCTGTGCTGCGTGAGGTACAGTAAAACTCTGTGTTTCAGCATAGCTTCTTAAAATACTTTAGTTCAGTTAATACAAAATGTGTGCTCCTGCAGGCTGTTACTCCTGTGCCTGTCTCCACAGCAGTTATCCAAATCACTTAATTGGCTGAACAATTTTCATTGAGATGTAGTTCTAAAAGAGCAAAGATACAAATCATTAATGCATTATAAAATGTTCTATTGACTAGACATAATATCCTGTCGCAGTGTAGTATTGTGACAATTAGTCTTGTCCTTACCGGTAATGAATAAAGAAGGATTCCAAGGAACAGTAAAACTAACAGCAGTATAATCAAGCCAATAAAAAGCCACTTGAACTTCCGCCATACAATGAACTTCATGGTTTTGCATGGGTTTGTGAACCAGAAGAAGGATGTTTCAGGTCGGCTAAATAAATCCAAAAATAATATGTTATCAAATGTCAGCATTATATTCAAATTAAAATAATTTCTGATAGATTCTTGTGATTACTTGGGTGCGTTGAGCTTTGGATTCATGTTGGGTTCATCCCTGCCTTTTCCTGCTGGCCTTTCATCTGCTTCTGTCTCGTTGACTATTTCCAGTGTCATCTCCACTTTCCCCTAAAAAGCAGTGTGATTTAAAAAATAAAATATATTTCTAATGACAGAGTTACAAGGTCATGAATCAATCTCATGATGATCGGTATTGTGTAAAGCTATGCATACACCAAGCTCCTTCTTTCCATCTTTTTCAATGTAGCAGGGCCACCACCCTTTGACCGTCTTCTGGGCGAAAAGGGACTTGGATTTGTCAAATTTCTGGGTTGTTTTAGGCACATTATCCAGCATGTGCAGGCTGCATTTCTCAGGTATTTTAGCAGGGGAGATGAGGTTGTTCAGATTCAGTTCAACAGTGCCTGGTAAACACAGCAAATTAGCACACTCTACCATATGTGCAAGAGAATTTCAGATACCTTACTGTTTTTATGATATAGGCATATAGGTGATATCTTACCAAGGTAATCATCCAGGGAGAATTTATCATTGTCCCATATCTGAATGACCAGCTGAGGTGGAATTCGAAATTCTGTTTTGTCAAGACTCCAAAAGTGTTCCTGTTCAGAAAAAACAACTACAGTGGAACCTCGAATCGCGAGTAACGCAGTTTGCGAGTGTTCTGCAAGATGAGCAAAGATTTAAATGTCATTTGAAACCGTGCACACACACACACACGCACAGTGTTAAATGATGCATGTTCACTGCAGGCTGATACAGACAGGGGGCGGTGTTTTCTGTGTAAGACGAGGAGAGGGGAGGGACTAATTCCACACACACACAGAAACACAGCCTCTGCGTGCCCAAACGGAAACACTTATCTGTCAGGATTTATTGTTACTTTTTGTAAAGGTAAGGTGCAAGTTAATTTGTTTTATTTTGACTTTAGATTTTATATTAATTATTTTTATGTATTTGTTTCGTTGGGCTGTGAAACGAATAATTTGAGTTTTCATTATTTCTTATGGAAAAGTACGATTTGGTTTATGAGTGTGATATACAAGCCTGCTGGGAGAATGAATTACATTCGTAATCCAAGGTTCCACTGTAAAAGCATTTTGTGTCTGTGTATTTATATACAGAGGAGTCTTGGATTGCCAGCATAATTTTTTTTGGAAGCATGTTCGTATATAAAAACATTCGTAACTCAAACCCCCCATAAAAAATAATGAAAACTCAATTTATTCGTTACACAGCCCAAGAAAAGTGGAATGGTGTCTAATGTCGCGCACACACACACACACTTAATGGAATCAGAGCAAGCTGACACAGAGAGAGAGGGAAAAAGGGAAAAATAGATCTTTAACCTCTCTAGTGAGACTTTCTTTTGCTTTACAACATGCGCACGTGTTATAATAAACAGTACACGTGTGCTGTACGCACATGCATACACAAAATACTGTTATTGTGTAAGATGAGAAGAGGGAGAGGGTGTCGCACAAATAAACGAACACGCACACACAGCAAGCACACATAATAAAACACAAATGTAAAAATGTATTAAAAATCTTTGCTCGTCTTGCAGAACACTCGCAAACCGGGTTACTATATACACACACTCATTTCACTTTATCATACAATCAAGTTAATCTTGACATCAAAACTATCAAGGATTGTGCCAATTTGTGACCTTGTGTGACGTTATCATGCTGCACAATTAAATTAATGGATTAATAGTGAGATTATGGATTAATAACTGACGTTTTATGCTATATTACATTCATTGTACGATAAACAAAGGTGGAAGTAAACCAAGTATATTTACTTCATTACTGTACTTAAGTTCATATTTAATGCATCTGGATACTTTACTTGAGCATTTTTATTAGTGGATACTTTTCACTTTTACTCCACTACATCCTACAAAAATATATTAACTTTGTACTCCACTACATGTTGACATAGTATTAACTTACATAACCACAGTGGTGTGTAGTATTTGAAGCTAGAGACTTTTACCATGACTTAAAGAATACTGTGAGCTAATACAAACTCAGTATATTTGAATCTGCAGTGAATCTGACATACCTTTGTACTACTAATCAAATACAATAGAGCAGTAAATGGATGACTTCTACTTTTGATTAAGTACTATTTTATCTATTTTATCTATGGTATCTTCCCTTGTACTCGGGTAAAGTATTTATGTACTTTGCCCAACACTGACAATAAAGTGGTCTGCTTAGCATATTTTCTCAGGGTGCTGCATTACCTTTTTAGAAACCAGGCACAGTTGTTCAGCAGGCAGGTAATCAAAGTCAAAGACAAATCTCCAGTTGAAATTTCCATCACCATCAAGAGATCTGTAATGGACATCAGTCTTTTGCTTGTCCTCTTCTTTTCCTGCCATCCACCTGGAAAATACATGCAATCAAGTTTAAGTCAAGTTTAAGTAACATAAATAGTTCATTCTTAAAAAAAAAAAAAAAGTATTGATGAAAGATCTATCAAACAAGCTGAGGCTTTGGTATGTACCCTTTCACATATATGTCACTCATTTTCTCTCCAGTGATGCTGGTTTCATCCAAAATGACATTAGTGGTGTTCCAAATGATGACACGCAACATATGTCTGGTGAAAAAGAATGAAACAATGATTAGGGTTATTTTTCCCTATAAGAAATGGTAAGAGTCAAATATACACTAGGAACTTTTACTTACTTTTTAGCCTTGCGTGGGGTAATATCAAAAGGAGGTCCAGGAGGTCCAAGGCTTTTGGGGAAAACATCGACCCACATTTGAAGACTTCCCTACAACACAGACCACAAATATAAATGTATCTGGTAGTCACCTGAAAAACACTTAAAAAAATTTTTTTTTAAAGCTGGCCATCGCATAGAATACACAGTGCACATTTAACAACATATACATCTAAATATACAGTCAAGGCCAAAATTGTTGGCACCCCAAAAAATCAAGTATTTCACACAGAAAAGTACTGCATTAACACATGTTTATTCCCTTTGTGTCTATTGGAAGAAAACAAAAGAAGGGAGGAAAAAAGCTAACTTGACATAGTATCAAACAAAACTCCAAAAATGGGCTGGACAAAATGATTGGCACCTTTTCAAAATTTAAAAGAAATTCACGCTGTCCTGCAGGCTCAGGGAGCATCAGTGTCAGCGCGAACTATCCATCGACATTTAAATGAAATGAAACGCCATGGCAGAAAATACAGGAGGAACTCTCTGCTGACACAGAGACATACAGTTTGCCAAAATGTACTCGAGTAAGACAAAATCCTTCTGGGAAAATGTCTTGTGGACAGATGAGACCAAGATAGAGCTTTTTGGTAAAGTATCATTCTGCTGTTTACCGAAAACGGAATGAGGCCTGCAAAGAAAAGAACACAGTACCTACAGTCAAATATGGTGGAGGTTCAAAGATGTTTTGGCGTTGTTTTGCTGCCTCTGGCACTCGGTGCCTTGACTGTGTGCAAGGCATCATGAAATCTGAAGATTACCAAAGGATTTGGGTCGCACTTTAGGGCCCAGTGTCAGAAAGCTGAGTTTGCGTTCGAGATTTTGGGTCTTCCAGCAGAACAATGACCCCAAACATACTTCAAAAAGCACCCAGAAAAGGGTGTCAACAAAGCTCTGGAGAGTTCTCATTGGACAGCAATGAGTCCAGATCTAAATCCCACTGAACACCTGTGATGAGATCTTAAAATTGCTGTTGGGAAAAGGCACCCTTCCAATATGAAAGACCTTGAGCAGTTTGCAAGGGGAGTGTGGTCCAAAATGCCGGGTGAGAGGTGTAAGAAACATATTGATGTTTACAGGAAGCAACCGATTTCAGTTAATTTTTTTAACAAAGGGTGTGCAACCAAATATTAAGTTAAGGGTGCCAATAATTTTGTCCAACTCATTTTTGGTGTTTTTTGTGACATTATGTCAAATTTCCTTTTTTTCTCCCTTCTTTTGTTTTGTTCCAATACACACAAAGAGAATAAACGTGTATAGCAAGACATGTGTTAATGCAGTACGTTTCTGTTAGTAATGCTTTTTAAAATGGATTTTCTGGAAAAATTTCTGAGGTGCCAACAATTTTGGTCATGACTGTATGTATTTGGACATGACAAATCCAATAGTGATTATAAGAATTTTGTGGAACTAGTAAATGTTAATATATTAGCTGTTTATTATACAGTATTTATATATTTTGTACTTATATGATGAGCTGTGAAGTATTCATTGCATAGTACATTATGAAGCTCACTAAATCTGAAATGTACACAGCTTTGTGGCCAAGTGCTATAATTAGTTAATGATGAAAGTACCTGTTCAATTGTAAAATTACGTGTTGATTAAACTAATACCCCCCCCCCCCCCAAAAAAAAAAAAATTCCTTTAAAAAATAATAAATTAATAAAGGAGGAGCGATGACGCCGCTGGATGGAAGGAGCCTGCTTCTACTGCGGGAGACCAGGGCAGCTACTCATGAGCTGCCTAGTAAAGAGGAGGAGCACTCAAGTTCACCTGGGTGCACTCCAAGGCACCACTCCAAAAAAACTCCCAGACCAGCACCAGCTCCTCGCTGTCTTCCTCATCAACGGATGTCAAATCCACCTGGTGCAGGCGCTGATTGACTCAGGTTTAGACCGCAACCTAATCAACGCGGTTGAGCCCGCTCCCGTCAATCACCCACAGGACATCCCTTTGCGGCCTGAGAGTCTCAGGGAATCATACAGAGTAGACCTCATTTTTTATCATGGAGAAATCCCACACCATGATCGCCCTGGGCCTGCCCTGATTAACCCATCACAATCCGCAAATTGATTGGACCAGGAACTCAATCTCAGTTGGAACATCATGTTCCTCGACCTGCCTCCATGCAGCCGCCATGTCATGCCTCAACCCTGCCTCCACAGAGGAAACACCGGACCTCACTCATGGTCCTCCAGAGTACCATGCCCTCAAGGAGGTGATTAGTAAATCCTGCGCTGTTTTATTTCCTCCACACCGACCCTACGACTGTGCCATCAACCTGCTCCAAGGCGCCACTCAGGGATTTTTTAATGTTTGTTTATCTGGACGATATCCTAATCTTCTCTCGAGACCTAGAGGAGCATCAACACCACGTTTGGCAGGTACTCCAAAGGCTCTTGGAGAACAATTGTCAAAACAGGGAAGTGCGAGTTTCACACAACGACTACCATGTTCTTCGGATTTGTCATTGGTCCTTCAGGCATTGAGATGGAGCCTGCCAAGATCCAAGATGTCACGAATTGGCCCACACCTACCTCAAGGCAGGAACTCCAGAGATTCTTAGGATTTGCCAACTTCTATTATTGCTTTATCAGGGGTTATAGTTCCATCGCTGCCTCATTAACAGCCCTGACCTCTCCCAAGATGCAATTCCATTGGGACATGGACACCGAAAAAGCCTTCTTAGAATTCAAAAAACGGTTCACATCTGCCCCTATCCTCACCATTCCGAACCCATCACATCAGTTTGTCGTGGCAGTCGACGCCTCCAGGACTCGGGTAGGAGGCGTGCTTTCCCAGGGAACTGCGCACAACAAGTTATTCCCCTGTTCCTTCTTCTCACGCCGCTTAAATTACGGCATTGGCGATCGAGAGCTCCTAGCTATCAAACTAGCCCTGGGAGAATGGAGACATTGAGTAGAAGTGGCAGAGGTTCATTCCTGGTCTGGACCAACCACAAGAACCTTGAGTACCTAGCATGAAGAGGCTTAACTCCTGCCAGGTCCAGTGGTTGCTGTTTTTTTTTTTTGCCAGGTTCTATTTCATCCTCTCCTATCATCCAGGATCTAATAATACTAAACCAGATGCGCTCTCCAGGCAGTTTACCCCCACCCAAGACTCCACCGCCAGTAACACCATCCTCCCATTGCCTTGCCTGTTCGCAGTGGCTGAGCTTAATATAGAAACTAGGGTCAAGCAGGCCTTGTCCCACGAACCAGGCCCCAGTAATGGACCTCCTAATTATCTCTTCGTCCCACACACTCTACGCTCACAGGTCCTGGAATGAGCACATTGCTCCAAGCTCTTTAACTACCCTGGCTCTGCCCAAACTCTGTCCCAAGTTCAGCAGCGTTTTTGGTGGCTAACTGTAAAGGAGAATGTCTCCGGCTTTGTGGCAGCTTGTGATGTTTTTCAGAGTTATCAACACAGCCCCAGCAGGCCTCTGACAGCCACACCTTTATCATGACCGCAGTGGATTGGTTCTTCAAGGCAGCCCATTTCATTGCCTTCCAAAACTCCCGTCCACCAAGTAGACAGAGGAACTCATGATCCTCCACATGTTTAAGCTCCAAAGCCCCCGCCCCCGGCCCCGGCCCCAAGGATATTGTCTCTGATCGTGGTCCGCAGTTCATCTCGCAGATCTGGAAGGCATTCGGAGCTCCCCCTAGTCTGTGTTCTAGTTAGCATCCCATCAACGCAACATTTCATCAAGACGACCTGGATACAAGCTAGAAGGACGTTACTACGATCCAGCAAGGCCTACAAGAAACAAGCGGATTGGAGGTACAGACAGGGTGGGTCAGAGAGTTATGCTTGCCACCAGGGATATCTCTAAAAACCATCTTCCAGAAATTCTCTCCCCAATACTTTGGCCCATTCAATCCCTGCGTTATCAAACTCTTGCTCCCCTCAACCATGCAAAGAATAAACTCCACATTCCATGTGTCCTAGCTACACCGTCTCGCGTCAAGCCCATTAAGGGCTTCACTCTTTGATTTTCCGGTTACCGATCTAACGCCCTCCCTTTTGACTGCGGTTCTCGTTTTATGATTTGGCTCAGACGTTACACTGACATATCCTCCGGTTTTGAACTCTCGCTTGCATCTTTTGACCACACTCTCTTCCTATGCACAATCATAATCTGCACTTGGATTTACCTAGTTTTGCTCGTGCTGTGGCAAACAGAAACAAACTTGTCTTATAGAAATTAAAAAAAAACCTTAATCTCTAGCAAATTGTTGTGGGATGAAATAAATTAAACAATTCAGTATGTGACTATACTGTACGAGCTTTGTATCAAAGCTATCAAGTCGAAAAAGACTTGAAGAACTTGACAGCGCATGTTTAAATCACACATGATGATTGTCTGGACTGTTTCGTATGACACACTGAAAATGGCTGCAATGTTGTGGATTGCTCCCCGACAATTATCATGTGCCAGTTGCCAACTCCCGGTATACACTGTGTGTCTTTTGGCACACAGTCTTATGAAGGTCTATGCTCCCTGTGACTGTGTGCACTCTTGTGCTGCCATTTGTTGCCGTTTTATATAACTATTCTCGAAAGTTTTTGATACCATCTCCTATTGGAAAATAATCTGCTGGTGGTGACCCTGTCATGTCAATTCATTTTATATTTATTTTCCAGTTAAACAAATGCAGTAGTAATGCATTAAGAGAAGATTATTTAGTAAAAACCTGCGACAGTGTGGGCTGGAAGGTGCTGTAAAGTGTTCTGGTTTCCACATGCTCTGGAACGAGACCTTGTGTCCTGAGAACATGCAATGCGATCCGCTCACTCGCTGGGCCCAGGTGTTGATGAATTTCTTTGTTAGCCTCTACACATGTATATTTAAAAAAATATAATTAAAATAAATTAGAGAACTGAATATCTTAGGTTTAGCACATCAGTTAATGAAAACTGCAAAGTCACCAAAGTCAGAGAGCTGATATTCCCGGCCATTAAAACTCAAGGTGTTCCCGTTGTCCTCAGATCTAGGAGGAGGCACTCCCTTCAGACGTGCATGGTGCTGAAGAATCTGTGACGGCTTCAGCTGATCTCTCCACTGATTTGGCCCAGATCTGTTCTCCCAGAAATAACAACAGCGACTCATTCATGACGAGTAATTTGATAACCAAATAAGCTCCCCAATAAGATTCCAATTAATTCATTAATTTCTCTTAAAATACCCCAAATTATTTTTTTCAGTCTATCATGGCATTGATATTATTACAAAACTCTCATCAAGGTTCAATCAATTAATCAGACATGGTATCAGAATATCATCAAGTGCTCATGCCATCGTATTCCACACATTTTCAATTTTTCATATCCTTTTTTTCAACTGATATCAGGTTTATCTTTATTTCAAACCCTGATTTTGTTAAAATTTAACCAGTTAAATTCAAAACAAAAGACAATATAGTGGAACCTTGGATTACGAACATAATTCATTCCGGAAGCGGGAAGTGGGAAGCGGGAATTAACCTGCACTTTATCTTTAAAAATAATAGCAACAGAGCAGTTTTTCTGTGTAGAGCAGTGTGTGAGAAGGCAAGAGAAGGGAGGCATGCGTGCCTGTGTGAAGGGACATGGTGTGCAATGACGCGCTACGTACACACTCAAATAAAGAGTGGGAGAGAAAAAAACGTTGGCTCAGTTGTGATCATGTGACGCTCGGCGTTGAAACAAGAAGTGCATGCGTGCTACATTATACTTGGTACTCTTAAACTAAGACTTGTTCGTTTTCCAAGTCAAAACTTATATAAAATCTTTGCTCGTCTTGCGGAACACTCGCAAACTGCGTTACTCGTAATCCGAGGTTTTGCTGTATCTGTAAGCCAATAAGTCAGTATTTGCCTTGTTTGCACAAGGTGAATTACTTTTAGTGGATGGAATCGACTACAAATCTTTGGTAAATCTTTGGTAAATCTTTTCTTTTGCTGAATTTTTTTAAACTATAAGCTAAATTGAATAGTGCATGCCACACAAAACTGGATATTATTAATTTTGTGAAAAAGTCTTTGCAGCCCAATTTAAACATAACACAAAACAAAAAAACCCCATAAAGGACTGCATATATATTTTCTCACATGCAATAAGTCTGTGGCAGACCACAGTAAGATCCGAAGCGAGAAAGTAACCGATTCTCCAGATCAATCACTGTTTCTCCTACTTTCTCATCACGAGTAAGAAGATCAAAGTCATAAATGGAGATCTTCAGATCTTTGTCTTGTGGGAGGAAGCATGACATCTCAAACATTCTGTCAATGATAAAATATGAATGTGGTTAACTAAAATGACATGACGAACAAATGCATGAATAACAATAATTATTCAAAAACACCCCCCCCCTGCCCCCCCAACACACACACACTACCTTCCAAACACTGGGTTGACGGTATTCGGTATGTAATTGTCTCTGTCATCCATCGTCTTTCTTCCCAATGCGATCTTAATGTATGGATCACACTATATATAAAACACATTAAACAGCATTTAAAAGAGTGCATCATACAGAAATGGATTTTTAAATTTTAAACATGTTGTGATTTAGATGAAATGTGTTAAGGAGCATGACGCTTACTAAACCGTTGTTGTCTTTGGGTTGCAGGTCAACTGCTCTGATGACGTAGATCCTGACGATACACTCCTGAGGGCCACTGTCAGGAAGTTCTCTGAACTGCTGTGGAGGTAAGGGTACGGCCGGGTCATCTGAGAGCGGGTAGAGCTTGAAGGATCCCTAAAAAAAAACAAATAAATGGTAATACAAACATATAGTATATTCAAACAACTTTCATCCCTCATATGCAGAAGTTTTTACCTTAAACTCCCCGACCACAGAGGGATCGTCCTCACCAGTGTCTGTCTTTCCACGCAAGAGTTTGAAAGTGTTACAGAAATCAGTCAATTTCTTATATCCATCCACAT
>QMIH01000015.1:74265-117825 GCA_003987875.1 Clarias batrachus | reverse complement strand
ATATATATATATATATAAATTTGCCTTATGGTTTTGAAACTACAGGCTTATAATGATCTGAGCTGCAAGTGAAACATATTTATATGCTGTCTAAGAGAACGGCGTTTTACATAACACATCTGGCCAGGATTGATCTGAGACACTCGTTTGACAATGATAGATATTTATCATACAGTAACTAAGAGTTCAGCTCTTACCTTCAGGGTGTCATATCCTTTCTCAAGGTATGGGCCACATTTCTCATGTTCTCCAATTGAAGCATAAAACTTACTCCACCAATCAATCTCCTCTTTCTCCTGTAATACAAGGTAAAAAAATGAACCAACATGCACTATTTATGGAATATAGTACCTAATATGTAAAAAAAATAAAGGGTAATAAAAAATCACCTTCTCTTGCTGTCAAGTTTGATCCAAAAAACAGAAAAAGAAGAAATGTTAAACATAAGATAAAGAATATAAGCACAGCAATGACATTGAGCCCTTGTGTTAGTCAAGTTTAACTTAATCACAAGCCAATTAGATTTATTGCTAGTAAATGGATGCGGCGAATGCTCCCCAATTTCCAAATGATCAAAGCATTGAAATTTTCAAAGAGAAAAAATGAGGTGATTTAAGATTCTGATGGAGTGTTTTTACAGTTACCAAGTAAAAAAACAACATTAACTTTTGCTAATTGTTCACATCTTTTACACCATACATACACGGAGTGGAAAAGATGGGGCCATTTTGTCAAACGCTGATGAGAAGCCGTGCATAAACTGAAAGTCACAATGCTGACAGTGAAAACACGCTCAGACACGGATGCCCTAAAATAATTTAGGGTAAGTAGTGAGTTTAATGTCAAATACTTCACCTGTGTTTCAAGAAGAGGCCTTTCCTCCATGTTAATGTGTAGGTCCTGGGAAGTCCTTGCCATCAAAGCCACTGCAGAAAAAATATATACAATAAGTTCAAAAACCACAAGACATCTTTTTTCTTTACAATTCAGTTTTACACGATGTTTTACAGAAAGTTTTATAAAAACAGCTTTTAGACTGTTAAAATACACATCATACCTTTCGAAGACATAGCCACTTCAGCCACAGTACTATAGGGGTCACATCTGTACTCTTCCAATGAGTCAATGGTGCATTGACCTACTACAGGCTTCCTCCCAAATGGCCTATGATCAATAACTTTCAGCACAATTGGAGGTGTGTACATCTCCTCCTTAGGCAAAAGCTTCAGGATCAAGTAACAGATTTCTTCAGAGTCGTATTTCATTAACATACAAACGAGTTCTTTCTCAAAAAAAAAAAAATGTCCACAAGAAATAACATCTTACCACTTTCAACTGAAGAACACTTCCTGGGAAGTTGGGGCTCTTTTTCATGTTCCTGATGACTGCTGACTGAATCCTCTCACCCCCACATTCCACCACCAAGCTCGGAGAGGTCACAGGTGCCAACTGGTAGGTCTTCATGTTGCGCAACCCCCATGCCAGAATCTACACAAACCACATCAAGTGATTTAAAAAACGAGACTAATAAACTAATAATTGCAATGTTTTTCACAATACAAAACATGCTACAGACTCGGACAGGGTCGCAAAAGATGCTAACTGATTAAAAAAACATAAATCAAATAACAATTATTGTAGTATACTGTATGTAAGTTCAAGAGGATTTAAATCACAGTTCACCTCTATCATAGTGAGCTGCACTACAGGACGAACCCCCTGAGGCACCATGTACAGCATGTCTCCTCTCTTTGGTGGGACAATGGGAAGTTCAGTCTCACTTCCCTAAAGAAAATCACAGAGATATTACACTACAACCACACAGAATAAGTATATATTTATGATCGTTTATACTTCCTTCGTAGGAACGGAATACTGGTACCTTGTTTCTTAAAATGAGTTCAGCGGAAACCAGGATTTGTCCAGCAGGCACTTCCTTGTTTATGACGGGGCACCAGAGAAGCTTAGGAGATATATCCATGGCTGGGTTCAATTTCACTAACGGCARGCAGCTACTTCTGCCCAACAGCTCGTCTTTCCCCTGGAACATGCATAATCATATTAACRCATTATATACAATACAATCCACTGAATAAGTATTCACCCCCTTTAACTTTTCAAAATGTTTAAGTCACATAAAACTTGTTAAAATAGTTGAGGAAGTAAAAACGGACAAACCACTTGGTCACTGTCAAATATCTCCAAAACAACTTGAGGTGGATTGCGGGCAATGGTTTGGGGATCTCCACAGATTGGCACTTTGTTGAAGATAAGAGTTTGATCCCAGGTTGGGCTTAAGTTGGACTTGATTATTTCTGTGGTTTGGCTCATGTGTAAGAATGACACATGCACATATGGATCTGTAATTAAGCCATTAAAAAAAAAAATTAAGGGTCATTACAAAAAAAAAAAAAAAAGACACACATAATAAAAAACACTTTATTAACATTAAAAACAACCACAGATTCGGATAACTAACCTGAGAAACTGTCTTGATCCAAGGCAAGCAAGTTTCTGGCCTGGTAAACATAAACCCGCAGGTGGTATTCATAGGATCCTGTAATAACAGAAAACTGAAAATTCTTAAAAGACATATGTGGGTCATTTTTTATTATTATTATTATTATAAATTTTTTTCATTAAGAGTGACTTAACAGAGTGAACAAAATCGTATTTACGGTCAAAAGTACACGACACATTAGGTGTATTGGCTCCAAACAAGTTACTGGCATCTGATTTTGAGCCCTTGTCATCCGCTTTTGCTTCCTTATCAATTCCCTGTGAAGTAAATCAAATACAAAACCCTAAACCATGAAATATTTATATATTATTAAATATTTTTATTTATTTATACTCTGTAATTTAGTGCTGTCATTTTTGTTAATTTTACTCACCAGCGCCCCCTCTAGTTTAAAGATGGCTGACGCTCCAATGCTGTCAGAAGGTTCCATCTTCCTTCTCCAGCGACGCCGACGGAACGAATCAGTGGAGCGCTCATTTTGATGGAACTTCCATCCAATAAGAGAAGAAAACTCCCAACCTTCTGGATGTCCTGTATCTTTCTTCTAAAATTTAACATTAAGAAGGATTTATTATCAGGTGAATACAGTACTATGAGTAAACCTCTGATTTACGAGAATGCTAATGTACCGTACCTCAGCGGCTAAAGCACCAGCAGCCACCTTTTTGCGTGGTCGGATTTTTCTTCTACGACGGTGGACATGGTACATTTTCTCAGCTGCCACCCATGACCTGGGCTTATCATCTGGAGGAATGGTGATGCCATATTCCCAACCTTTAACCAAATATTCACATTTATTATCTTATTCAAAAACATCTACACCTAAATATATAGATAAATCCAGCCAGCTGTCTAGCATAATAAAATTTTTTATAAGTCATATACAATATGTAAGGAAGCTAACCTCTCTCATCCACTGCCCTTTTTTCATCAAAGGTCCACTCATCCATCCATTTCCATCCACGAGGGCACTCTATCTCCTCTGGGGAACGAGCGTTCTCTCCATTCTGTAAGCAGATACTATACTCAGAATTGTCACATTGGTAGTTATTTCTACATCAAAACAACCATTTTAAAGCATTCAGCACAGCTTCAAATATGTGTGCATCCAGCTGTTAAAGTGCAAGGTAATGTAACCTGTATGTGTATACTGATATTCGTACCACATCTGTATACGGCGCTGGCGCTGCTGCCCACTCTCCTCCAGGATTACGAGTCTGATTCTCATAAACTTCTTCCACAAACTCACTGTGTCCTGCATCAGCCTCGGTCAGCAAACTGTCACATATATCACAATATGATTATAATTACTTACTGTATGCTACTTGTCAGAATTGATCATCTTTGAAAGTGGGCTATTCATCAAAATAATCTACTCACCTTTTCTCAGGATCCACAAACCAGTCACCGTCCCACTGCCAGCCTACAGGGGGCATGAAATACTCCTGTTTTAGTTTCACTTTTCCAGTCACGTCAGAGAACTTCGGGCGATTCAGAAGACCCGAAGTTCCCCACTTGCCTATCATTTTTGCCTGGTTCTCATACTGAAAAAAGAAAAAATATATATACTTTTTAATTTATCATTTTCAAGCCTTAATGAAGAGTAAGTGTGATTATGTGAAATATATAAATATATATTTAAAAGAAATATAAATGGATTTACCAGTTCTGCAAAAACCGTTAATGTTCCCTCGGCATAAGCATTGAACTTTTTCTCGACTGTGCCTAATCCCAGCCACATATTCACCCGTATTTGTACAGGGATCTTGGAACCCTTGTTTTTATCCATTGGGTACTGCAGAAGAAAATAGTTACCTTTAGACAGTGATGCTACTAGCCATCATTCATTTACACTAGTACATACTGTATAGTACACGAGTCGCACAAATGCTCAACATTATTAGTTTAGCAGTATAGTAGTTTTGTAATACATGGCTGTAGCGAAAGTTATGCAAAAGTGGGCATAACTTTAAAAAAAAATTGACATAGGTTGCTCAAATTGCACATGTAACTCTTCCTCTTAGCAACTCTTCATTCTGTTCTTCCATCATTTGGGTTCTTGATGAAGGAGGGATGCAGGCTGTCCGACATTGACAAAAGGCTAGAGAATGTTTTACGGAGATGACACCATTGACAAGAGCAATATGCACAGATAGATTAAAGAAAGGGAAACCAGCATTGAAGACAAACCACACAGTCAGAGACCATCAACTGTGACCATTGACTTGAAAGCGGGTACAACAGTGCACGTCTGAATTTTTTCAAAGTGTGTTCAAAAGATTGGTCCAACAATGGGGCAAATGCCTTGGTTGTGATGGAGAGAGTACGCTGAGTGGTACTTTGTATAGAGAAAGAGTTATTCTATCAGCATGTGCAATCTGAACACTATAACAGCTAATGTTGGCGCTTTATGATATTAAATACAATTCTACCATCCTCTTAAAACTGCTATTAATGTGTTAACTCTCAAATGTTTGTTTTCTCCTTTTCTCTCTCTCCCCCTGCCTTGAGCTAACACTTCCTTGTTTGTCTCTGGATGGACATCTATACAACTTCCACTCTTTGTTCTCCCCGATTTCACCACGACATGTTAAAATCATTTATGTGCTTTGAAGTAACAGATGTGAATGACACCAGGGATTTGGCCAAACATATAAAAACTGTCTTTTTTTGTTACTAAACAGAGACCTTTTTGACACCCTCTTGTATTACTTTCAGTACAGAACTTGTACTACAGTATAATACCTTTAGAAAGATGGTCTGAGTTTTTCCACAGTACTGGCCACATGCCGCCTCGCTGTGCACCGAATATAGAACTTGATGGGCTGGAATGCGACTGTAGGCCACGCGTTTCTCTCCCCTCAACATCCAAATAACCACATCAGGCATGCTGTTCTGGGGCTGTAGAGAATAAAATCAACGAGTCCTCAATCCAGCACAAACAATTCATTGTGAATAGAGTTAGAGCACTAGTACAGGATGATGTGTAAAGCTTGTGTAAGATTAAAAGGAAGTAAAAAAACAGCCATTTAACAAACTGTGAAAAAAAAATCCACCTCCTCGGCTAGTTGCTTAAGTCTGTCCAGCCAGCCGTCAATGGTGGGCAAACTGTCTGAAATATTAGCGCCCATCTGTAACAATAACTCAGCCGAAGTCAGGATGTTCTTCAAGGTGCTGTCTCTGAGCTTCTTAATCTGGATGTCCAGGGCTGTGAGGTTAGGTTTATCCTCCAGGTCTGGGAGTTTAAAGCTAAGGGGATTGATTTTAGACTTTGAAACATTGATGGAAAACCTTCATATATAATACGTTTAGGAAGAAATAAAAATAACCTCACCTGCTGATGTCCTCCATGAGTTGGCTTAAAAGCTTGGTCCGAATTTCATACAGTTTGTTGTCTGGGACTTTGGCTAGTATTTCTGTTTTCAGATCAGTGATGTTGTCTTGCTAAAATTGGTAAACAAGTTGTGGGACAACAGTTTATAATTCCAGTTCAAATCAGAGAGACTGAAGTTAGTAGAATTTTTCAAGTGCACAGTTAATTGGTTAAATGAGTGTTACTGTATCTCTCAACAATGTAGAAAACATACCAAACGGTTTGCAATGTGGAGAATGATGTTAACAGCGTCTAAGCGATGACTGATATCCTCCCAAAATGACATGACGGCAACAACAGGTTTTGTTTCAGCCCAGGGCAAGTAGTAGTACTGATTACCTATACAGGCAGAACACAGAATGATTAAGCAGGAGAAAGCAAGTGACAATCTGGAATGACTGTTTATATATAGTTCCCACAGACAGATGCATCTATTCTGCAAGTTATCCACTGATTTTCAAGGATCAAGCATTTCAATTGATGAATTTTCACAGAGACCTTAGACTCTGTGCCACCTTGTCTGGGATCGTCCTTCATGGATTTTCGACCTTTATAATATCTGCACCATTCCACTGTGTATCTCATATTGTGCTTGAAGTTTTTTGTAAATATCAATTAGTTTTCATGCCGTCACCCAAGAACATCCCTGATTCTACAATATATTTTCAATATACTCTGGAATTCACCTGATTCCACAATATGCTCTCAGCATAGCTTAAAACAACCATCATCGATCCAGAGCATGCAAATTTTCCATGACTCCACCGTGGAGTCATGTTATCCTGTTATCCTGTTAAACTATCCTCAAGGGTTTAAATTAAAAAGAGCCTGATGCCACATAATGCTCCTAATTATGCTCCAAAAGCATGCTGGTGTCCTAAATCATGTCCTAAATCAGAATCCACCATGATCCTAGAAAAAAAATTCAGATTCCATCTTGATTTCTCAGTACATTCATTAGTTCCAGTGTACTCAAAACCAGTTCTGATACTTAAGTAAGTCAATCTATTTATCATCTTTACCATCAAAGACGGCACAGCTGTATTGAGTGGTGGAAGCGAGAGGTTTGCATGTCGAGTCCAGATTGTTGCCATAGTTTCCAATGCTAACTTCAAACTGAATAGGCTCGCCAGGGTCTTGGATCATGGTGGCACTGTGGAACACAGCACACAGGCAGTACTTCCTTCTCCGCTGATATTTCTGTAAAATATAATAATTAATAAAAATGACATGCAAAACAAAAGGGTTGGATATCATGCATATCACAGATGCTCAACTGATGTAGGTACCTGAGCAACCAAAATGTCATCATTTGATATGGCCTCTAAGTCATTCTCCGGCTTTCCCTCAAGCTTAGTGGAAAGCTCAATGAGAATGCGTCCCCTGTAGGCTACGCCTTCCCCCTTTGAGAAAGATTTAATAATATTACATTATAAGATGAAATAAATTGATGATAAAGAAATATTGGATGATTATTACTTGCCTTTCCAAAGTTAAGGTCTTCATAAGGATCAATTAAACTTGTAAACTCCCTTGGGCTGCCATACAGGTTAATGTAGCTTGGGCCAAATGCAGGCAGAAAGCCAACGCCAGACTCCCCGGTTTCTCCTGTGAGAATGACAGAACTGTTTACCCATGGCTTTCTTAAAATAATAATAGATGAAGGGTTAGCCGAGTTATTGCTTTCCAGAGACGGGTGCATGGACTGAGACGTTTGCCAGGTGACAACACTGTTATAGTAAGTATAGCACAGTTTAAGCACGCTGTTAATGCTAAAGCCATTCCAAAGGTTTATAAAAGTTAGAGATGTGAGTGTAACCATGTGGCATTGAGATTATGAACGTTGTATCTAGATTTGTAATACGTAATAGCATACAATACAAAACTGGATAACCAATATTTTCACCACACCTTTATGGATAACAGGACATGGCATGTTTAAAAGTAACATATTATAACAAAAGAGGCTTTAAACATACAAGCCCATGCACTGATACTAACTTGGTTAATAAAGCCAGTAATGTATGATATAACTGCAATTAAGTCTTCATGGCAAATTACGTAATATTATATAGTTATCTAAATAACTATATAATTATAAAATACTATAGCTATATAGCTGAAACTATATAGCCATATCAAAAGAATACAAAATGAGCAAGCAAAGAATCAGTAACGGAGAAATACTTTTTTTGTTGTTGTATTGTTTAATGTGTGTGACTATTATGAACAGCATGCATAGTACTATGGGAAAGCTGAAAGGAGTTGAACCTATTTAACCTGTATATCCTGGAAACAAGTTTCCTGGATCCTCCACTAGTGCAGCAGAACAAAAAAAATTAGGAAAGGCATTTCAATAGGAAACCAAAGAACAACCCTTTTTTATTACTGTACTCCAACTAAGTTCATACACTCTGTGCTGGATTATACTGTAATACTGACATGTACTGTAATGGTATGTTTTTTTATATTCCACCCTAAATGCCATACCTTCAACTTCACCACCAGAGGATGCTATTGAGGTCAGATTCAAGAACGTAGTGCCTATGGCATCATTTCTTGTGAGGCGATCCCTAAAAAAGAGGAGGGGATTGAGAGACACCGTCAGTTAAAACGACCTAGCACGTGACCCAAAATGCGCCGCAGTCGCAGCCCGGCACTGGATCTCCTCAGATTTTCCACAGTTCCCTAAGTGGGCTTTAGCAGAGGAATGCACTGTGGGAGTGAAAACACCACACTGACTCATACAGTCTGCCGGGATCCACCCAGCTTTTACAATCTCCCATTTCAAAAGTCCTGGAGTATTTACTTCATGACAGAATCCCAAAACAACATTACAAGTGTGCTTCATTTTCTTATTTCTTCTACAAAGACACCAGACAAGCATGTTTTAAAGGGACGTACCAATCTAATGCAGTCAGTCGAATCCGTTCACACATAGATGGAAACTACAGAAGGGGAAAAATATCTTAATTCACATAAAACAAGCAACAACAAATCCTACATATAAAGAAAATACAACGCCACCCATCATTATTACCTTAACCTGTAGATTAAGAACCTGGTTCCATTCAGGGTTTGCATTCTGCTCAATTATTTTTGTGCACAGCTATGAAAAAAAAAAAAAAAAGCAAAACTCAGTGGAACATTCCACACAATGTTTTCTCATTTGAGAATACGATTTCAGCTTGTACCTTCTTTCCAGCAAACCAGGCCTCGATGAATGGATCTACTAGATTCTTTTTATTGCTTTCTCCTCCAAATGCCTCTTTTAAAGACTGAGTGATGGAGTCATCCACTGAAAGTATGAGAAATATTATTAAAATGTTGCTAGGACTTCGAGGTTTCAAGGTGCTTCAAGGTGTTTGAATTCCTGTATACAGCAAGATATATCATACAATGTACCATGCAATTTATATTTTTACTAACAGTGCTACATACAGTTTATGACAAAAGTGAGGAAATGTACAGTAATAGAAAAATACAAGTTGTTAGACTTAATGCTAGTTTCTGTGTAAGCAAGGTGCCATAATCCATGCTATTTAATATTAGGTATAAATGAAGATCCTTTTCTGGTGCACCTGAAGTAAATATAAATTTTTATCACAGTTCAGTTGTGAAGTCCTTTATAAATTTCAATGACAGAAAAAAACATTTTTAAAAAAGTAATGCTGTTGTTGTTCTTGCAGCTGCTATCATTAAGGGGATGCCTCAGGGGACCAGTCGATCCAAACATCCAAATAACTTGGCACAGATTTTGTGCCCGATGCCCTCGAGAACACCTCAGTGGTTAAGGCGTTGGCCTCCTGATCAGAAGATTGCAGATTCAAACCCCTGACCCTCAAGTTGCCACAGTTGGTCACTTTATCAATACTGAGTTGCTCATACAGTATGTGGAAAGAGATAAATGTAAATTGTTCTGGATAAGGGCGTCTGATCACACAGCTCCACTGACGTTTCAATTATAATTATCCAAAAGGTTAAATTGAACAGCTCTGCTTAACTACAGGATAAATCACTTTTTTAAACACATTTCTTCAAAACATACTGTATTTCTTCAATGTCGCATTCAATTTGAAAAAAAAAAATTAAAAACACTCTGTATATGGTAAATATTTCTTTTAACATTTTTGAAGGACTCTTAGGGTTGTGACGGAGTCAGAGGTAAAGATTTAACCATTTTTTTGCTTATTCATGAAAAGTGAAAAAAAGGAAGCTGGTGTGGGCACTGCATATTACTACATAATAAAAGAAAACAGGATAATATGTTTATAGTCAGATGACATTCGGTCATAGAATTGTGGTAAAACATTTCCTGGTGTGCAATTTCTGGAATTGACTCAATGTTTTTCTACGCATTTCTTATTTACCAAACTAAAACAAGGACTGAACAAAATAGTGGTGTAATACTAAGTTTCAAGCATGTTCATGCGCTGGGTGTGCTTCAACTGTTTCCCCTTGAGAAATTACAGCATTGCATGATGTAAATAAATACTGGTTGATTATGGTACTGTATGATAAGAAATCCCGGCTTACTTTGAGGGAGGTCCTCAGCACGAAACACTTTGAGCTGCAACGTGATCCATCTCAACGCGATTCCAGCGGGCAGCAGGAGGTTGCTTTCTACGTCATCATTATCGCTGTCTTGCTCCCTCTTCTCCACCTGTCCAATGAGACATCAATACTATCACCACTTTGTCTCATTCAGGAGGACTACTGAGCATCTTGGAATGCACCTGCATGCGCTTATATGTTATCTTTCATAATTCAATAAATTCAATTAATGAAAATAATTAATGTTTTCAAACAGATCGAAGTATGGGGAAAAGATATATCCAATGATCCTCATATAAAGATTGTAAAACCATATATAGACAATGCAGTTGGTAGAAAATGTCATGTCCTTATACTGTATGAGGATATGAAGGTCTCAAGAGGTTAAAACAATAGTGAGGACACAATTAGACAAAATGAGTACCGGAGGCTCATCACCGGTCCCAACGATGAACATGCTGACTTTCAGGTAACCCTTTGCTCCAGAGCTTGAGTCATCTGGGTCGTTTAAAAGCAGCCATTTCCTCATGACACAGTGAGCTATAGTCGACAGGAAAAACACACACAATGTCATTGTTTTGCTAAAGTGCACAAGTGAACATGAGCAGTCATACATACAATAAGCTGCAGTGCAGAATTTTATTAACTTACATGGTTCATCGTAGATGTAACCAACATCAACCTGAAACAGTAAAGAGATTAAAAAAATTAACATTATTATTACAAACTAAGTGTATTTCACTTTTTAACCTGATGGATGTACAGTAGTCAATATGTTCTGTATTAAGTTTATATGGAATACCTTAAATTCTCCCATAAGACTGTCAGCCCTCAGTGATGAGGAGTTGTACACCTGTAGCAGGAGAGAACATTTCTTTTTTCAGCTTCTTTAGAAAAATACTGGATCACTCAAATTTTATAAATTTGAAACAGAACACACTATAATGACAATGGAATACTCCAAAAATCGAAAGAAATAAAAATATCAAGTAACACATTCAATATTTAAGCTCTTAATCTAAATGCGACGATTGATGACACTTGTAAACTTGTAAATTTTTTAACTTCCATGTCAGCACATTTCCACCTGAATCATTTTTTACTAACCCGAATGCTGACGTGTTGATCAAAAAGCTCTGACGGCAACATGTGGACGTTGTAGAAGAAAATCTGAAAAAAAGTTGATTTAAAATAAGCACACATTAATCCACCACTATGACAAAGCGAAGAGTTTTATTGAGTGTTTATGCACACGCTAGGAACATCGATCCTGTCAGTATGCATGCATATACATGTACATCAATACCTCATCAAAGAAGGGGTTATTCCCTCTTTTGATGCGAGTCCTGTGGGTTTCTCCACAAACATGTATTTTCACAACAGGCTTTATGTTGTTTCCAGGCAACTGCCGACCTTCGATGATCCGGACCCGGAGCTTGATCATGGAAGAAAATTCCAATTACATCCAAATGCACACGTCAGTGTTTACTTTGTTCTTTTGTTCTTTCAGCATTGGAAAAAAGGAACTAAATTTGCCCCAAATTAAGTCCTTATTTAAGAATTTTTCTTTCTTAGACATGGTATGGAAGCCACTGTACCTGGAAGTCCTGCGGTTTGTTCGATAAAGGCCTCTGTTTTCTGGTCCGAGATTTTTGACCCGGCTGAGTGGGAGATAAACCCCCTGTATCAGTGGCATCTCCAGTTCCATCTGTGCCACCTGTTCAAGAACACAAACACATACAGTAAATGTACACAAATCCTGTGCCACCCCTCATTTTTTAAATTTGCTTCCAAAGAGCCAGACTTTCTTATCTTTCTCATGGAGGAATGGTAGTTCTCCTGAAGGACCTTTTTGGCTCTCATTTCTACATCATATTCAGTAACTTAATATGAAGAAATGAGGGCTGGCTCAGGGCTTTTGCACAGAACTATATATTCTATATATTACATTAACATTCTACATTATTTACTACCAACCTTAGGAAAGGCCACATGGTATGCACGTCAAACAAGTTAAATTGTTGGTGCAGAACATTTGAATTGTTTTACATTATATACTGCAGCATTGAGAAGGCTGAGATATATGATGTAGGCAAATTGACCGTAGTGTGTGAATGAGTGAGTGTATGTCTGTGTGCCCTGCGATGGATTGGCACCCTGTCCAGGGTGTACCCTGCCATGTGCCCTAAGTCTCCTGGGATAGGCTCCAGGCCCCCGTGACCCTGAATACAGGATTAAGCGGTATAGATGATGAGTGAGTGAGAGAGATATATGATGTCAAATCATGCACAGCTTAAAATGTATTTTTATACAATGTCTCTTTGATCATTACTGGAGTAAGACACAATCGAAACGACACTGTATTACTTAACCTGGTATAACACTAATACCAATGCGACAATATCGGCTTAAAACATAAAAAATTGAACTTGTTCTGTATCACACTGATTCGATTACCGGTTCACCAGCTTTCTGTTCACATGATGTTTTCTTCATTGTGTGCACCCACGCCTTATTGTACTTTTTTTTTCTTGGTCATTTTTTTTTTAGTGTATAAGCTTTTTTGTTCTTTGTCATCTAAATTAAGTTTCCAACGACAAATATTTATGTTTTAACTTAAAACTGTTCTAACCGATTAATGTAAATTATAGATCAATAAATTACTATTTTAACAAGCCTGTACACTTGCATTTTTACCTTTGATCTCTACTGGTGTTTTTCACTTTTTGAACATCAATAAAAAGTGAAATGAAGCAGCGGTGATTCAAGCTGTACTGGACGTGAGTCAGTATTCATTTAAACATCAAAACCTCTCTTTGGAGCAACAGCTTTGGCTTACCATCTGCGCCTACAGGTGATGCTGTAAATAGGATTGATTTCTCAAAGTTCTGACTAGTTTTCCACAAATTGCTTCACTTTCAATCTCATTCTTTCTTCTAAAGCAATATATTAGAAGGTTCACATAAACTGTAGACCTTAGTAAACAATATGTCAGTAATATGATATTGGGATTGATCCAGTGAATGGATGGTACCAAAGCAACATTTGAAAACTAGTTAAACTGCATTCCAGAGAAGAAAAGCAGCTTTGGAAAAAAAAAACGAAAAAAAAAAAAAAATGATGATCCATCCTAAGATTTTTGTTGCAAAGTATAAGAACTAATTTAGAAATAAATAATAAAAAAACAAAAAACATACCGGTGGTTCCAGCCGCACCGCCATCTGGTTGATCATTTGAGTTTGGAGAAGCATTAGCTGGAGGTTCATAACCAATCAGAAGATCAATTGTGGCCTACAGACAGATTGACCTCAGATTAATTATACGCAGCAATTTTAATCACGAAAGATTTTAGCTTTTATTTTCCCCATGTGCTTTATGAATTTGTATTTCTAGAAAGCAATTCTTGTTTTTTTTTGTTTTCAAAGCAATACACAATAAAAATGAAGAAGTTGAAGCACTTACTCCAATATTTTGCCCGCTTTCATTAGCTAAAGGCAAACCTTTTGAAGAGAGCGACTTCACTTGACCACTAGCTAGGTCTTTTAAGTAGACTTTTGCAGAGCCGATAAACCTGTAACAAAAGATTGGATCCAATTTCACATTGATTTCGATTTTCTGTAAATATGTAAAAATATGTATGTATTTTATCCCTTTTGTATAACATTCACTAAAATGTAAAAACGTCAAGAATTTTTACAAGACTTTTTGTTTGTGTGTGTGTGTGTGTGTGTGGTGTGGTGTGTGTGTGTGGTGTGGTGTGTGAGAACATTTCAATGTATGTCATTTTACACTGCAAATAAAAATGAGTTACCATATGGTTCCTTGTTTGGTATAGGGTAAATTTTTTCCAAAAGGTTTATATACACCAGAACTGACAAGAACCGTTTCTTTCCTCAGGCAATCACCCTCATAAACAGTTGAACTTCATTATATGCAATCTGCTGTAAAAAGGGACCAACATGCTTTCCCTTACACCCTACTCCACATCTACAAATACCGTACTGGAAGAACAGTGAATCATCACTTCATCCCCATATGTGACACATATTATTGTTGTTTGCACTACTCACACATCTTGTACTGTATATTGTGTATTGTACAAACAGTCATTAAAAACCAACTAACCAAACAAAAAAAAAACCTTCATCATGTGATGCAGACTAATAT
Source organism: Clarias batrachus (assembly GCA_003987875.1). Classification (NCBI taxonomy): domain Eukaryota; kingdom Metazoa; phylum Chordata; class Actinopteri; order Siluriformes; family Clariidae; genus Clarias; species Clarias batrachus. The sequence goes on along the minus strand of QMIH01000015.1, from coordinate 103,210 downwards.
TATTTGCAAACGCATGCATACTTTATGTACATTGCTGATCTGTTGCATACTCTGTATATATTGTCTTGTGGTCCTTTTAATATTATATTTGTTTATACTTAATCTATATAGAATGTGGCAGCATGGTGGAGTAGTGGTTAGCACTGGTGCCTCAAACCTCAAAGGTCCGGCTTTGACTCCTGCCCAGGTCTATGTGAATAGAGTTTGCATGTTCTCCCTGTGCATGGTCGGTTTTGTCTTACAGTCCAAGGACATGTAGATTAGGCTAATTGGTGTTTCAAAATTGCCCGTAGTGTGTAAACAAGCGTGAGTGGGTGTATGTGTGTGGCCTGTGTTGGATCCTGTCTCATGCTCTATCCCAAGTCTCCTGGGATAGGCTCCCATGACCCTATATATTGTACAGGATAAAGCGGTATAGATGATGAGTAAGTGAGTTCTTGAACTTATCTTGTGCACTTCCTGTGGATAGTCTCTTGTTTATAAACAAAATGTATAGTGTCATTATGTATGTCTGTACTTTTGAGAGTCACCAACAGGCGGAGTCAACTTCCTTGTGTGTGTGTCAACATACTTGGCCAATAAACTTGATTCTGATTTAAACATAAAAATACAATAAAATAATTCTTGAGGTACTGATACTAGCACTTGTAAGTTACCAAATGGTTCTTTGCCTGATTAAGGGTTAAAGTAGCAGTAGAAGAGACTACTGAGAACAATTGACCAATGATGCAATAGATTTTTACTTTTGCAACTACAAATAAAAAAATTAATAAATACAAAAAAACATTAATTGATTCTCAAATTCGTTTTTTCAATTGACTGATAATCATAATTTGGGACAGCACTGCCGCCTGTTTAGATCATGCCATGTTCGAGGTAAAGTGCTGTGTGAATGATGTAGATGTACAGTAGGGGAAATGCCACACATTCAGCTGAAAGCTCTGGAGACCGATGCCAAGGAAAACTGAGATTTGAACTCTGCACTCCATAAAAATCAGGAATTAGAAAACAACGTTTGCAAGTTTTACAGAACCTGACTTCCAAATAAAAATTATTTTTAAAAGACCTTTGCGTGCTTTGTGACAGCCAAAAAGGAAACCTCCTCCCAATGCAAACACTCATTTACCTGACGTGAAAGAATTTTAAAGTTCGACCAGTTTTTACTATGGAGATGTGGGAATGTTTGCAATGGAATATTATGTGCATACTGGGAGTGCTTCAGACACTAGACAAACACTGGCTTAACATGTGGATATTAAGATGATAATCTGTCTTGGGCACACAGTTTGATGTATTGTTAGTTTTGGTTTGGCTAATATTTCTTATACTTCATATTCATGTGTTGGTTTGAAACGACAGTAACGAGTGTTACGCTAGTGTAGTAACGTTAATATTACAATATTTTTATAAATGTTTTTAGGCCTCCGAGTGACGCAGTGGTAAAGTGCTCGCCCTATCATCCGGAGATCGCCAGTTCGAATCTCGGGTGGTGCTGTAACCTCTAGAGGTATAGAGAGAGCTGATTGGCCGAGCTCTCAGAGGGGAGGGATGAGAGGTACTTAGTGCATCCCACAGTGCGCCCCAACGGTGAATGAGCGAGCAGTTCGAAAAGATGCGGTCGGCTGGTTCGGAGGAAACATGTGATAGTCTTCGGCCCTCCCGGCTGAGTGGTAGTAGTAGCCTTAATGTGGGAGCCCCCTAGTGACGGGGAGGAATTGGACACGACTAAATKAGGGAGAAAATCGGGGAAAAATCCAAAATAAAAAATAAAAAATAAAAAATGTTTTTGCTCTTGGAATAGTTACATATTTGTTTGTTCTTGGAATACAAACATTACGATACAATATTCTACCTTAAGGACGAAATTCAATGCATTATGTAACATTAAGTAACAAAATAAAAGGGAATAAAAGGAAAAACAAATATAGTATTAGTAAGCTACCTGAATAGCTTTATTGCCATTGAGCAGAGATTTTGCTAGTCAGGGTTTTCAACTGTTATATTAAGAGTTCTGGCATACACACATAGATGATCAATCTTTTACTTGACCACTTTATATAATCAACAAAATAGAAACATATAGTTTGCTACAGTTCCAGTATAAAACCCACCCAACAATGATGTCAGTGTGTGCAAAAGCCTTGACTGCACCCTTAAACACAAACACTTCAGATCAATCAGTTTCCTGGTCGCATGCTTATGATTCAGTCTCTCATCCCGAGGCAGTTCCTGGTTATTTGTTTTGCCAAATTGCATATTTTTCTTCAGAAGAGCCAGACTTTCTTGTATTTTTAATCTAGTCCTAAATAACAGTTCTCCAGGCTTCCTGAAGCACTTTTTTGGCTCTCGTTTTCAGTACAGTAACCTGTACCTGACCGGTTTCAGACGAATGTTTATTGTTTGTTAAACCACATAGTAACCAAAAAATGTAAGCATAAAAACCATCTACAACAGTACTGTACATTAGTAATGTACTGTAATATTGTTCCTGTAAGTGTAAAATCTGATTTTAAAAAGGTGATGATTTTCTGTGACAGCAGCCCCCACAATAATGTCATCTATACAACAAATAATAAGATGAAATTTATAAATTTACTGTATATATATTTTTATATGATGACTTTAGTAGCAGTATGGCAGATGCTCCATATAATCTAAGCCTAGTAATGAACCAATAAAAAATGCTGTTTTTCATTCAAGTAAAATGTGTGTGTATTATTATTATTGTATTTTAATTGGGGGGGGGGTGCCCCTGTCTGCAAATTTACTATGCTATGAGAGGAATAAAACACTTTTGGACTTTTGGATACGCTCACAAGAGAATACTTCACACTACTCAATCACTGATTGTTTTCCCATGACAGCATGCTGCATTTCATGCTTTGTTAATTAGCACAACTGAATGAGGTTTCACACACTCGTTGCTGAGACACTCGTTAGCTACCGACTCTGAGAGCACCTTCTGTTCGGGGAGACCTGACTCAGTTAACTGCAACGACAATGAGTTGCTTTATTAAAATACGGAAAGCTTTACTAGTGCGTTACAACCAGACACTGTTCTCTAAAAAAAAAAAAAAAAAGAAAATAAAAAAATGTCTCATAGTAATGTATGAGAGTAATGACAGTAATGTATCATAACTGGAAACTTTAAAACTTTTTGCATGAACTTGAACAAAGAACGCGAACACCATATTACAGTGCCTTGCAAAAATTTCATTTAACTTCCACTCTTGAGACTCTTGAGACTGGGGTAGAAGTTCACCTTTTAGCAGAACAACAACCCTAAACATATAGCCAGAGCTACTACAATGGAATGGTTTAGATCAAAACATACCCATGTGTTAGAATGGCCAACCAAAGTTCAGACCTAAATGCAATTGAGAATCTGTAGCAAAGCTTGTGGGAAAATTGCTGTTCAAAAACGCTCGCCGTCCAATCTGACTGAGCTTGAGCTATTTTGCAATGAAGAACGGGCAAAAATTTCACTCTCTAGATGTGCAAAACTGGTAGAGACATACCCCAATCGACTTGTAGCTGTAATTGCAGTGAAACTGCAGGTGGTTCTACAAAGTATTGACTCAGTGGGGCTGAATACAAATGCATGCTGCACTTTTCAGATATTTATTTTATTTGTAAAAAAAAAAAAAAAGAAGTGAAAACTATTTATTATCATTTTCCTTCCACTTCAGAATTATGTACCACTTGTTGGTCTAGAAAATCCCAATAAAATAAATTTGCATTTGTGGCTGTAGCGAATACTGGTATGAATACTTTCCAAGGTACTTTATACTTTATCATTCTAGGGCTTTGTTTTCTGTCTCTCACATTTTCATGGACAATAAACACATTGCAGACCTTTTCCTCTTTCACTCTGTATGCTCTATATTATTCCACCCTGAAAATACACACTTTATGTGACTAAGCATAACTCAACATAGTGCGCACACACACATACACACACAAGCGCCTAAAGCAAACAGAACATGACCTAGATATTTAACACTCATTGGACAAAGAAATAAGAGCTCACGATATAAAGCAACATGCAAATAACCCAAAGGAAGCAGCAGGAAGCGACATAATCTCAATCTGCCAGTTTAAAACCAGGCTAACCCTGACTTCCAGCTCTGGACAATGATGTTATGGACTGAACAGTGTTTTGATTAAAGCTCTTATTCATTCATCTACTGAAAACACCACCCACAACTATTATTCTGTTTTGTAGCAACTGAAGAATTATCAATATCACAGAACGTCTGTGAATCATTGACCAAATTATATTTGTCCCTTCCCTGAATTGTCTCAGTCACAAACTTGTTCTCTAATCCAAAATCTAGCATTAGCAAACAGTTTTCCTCTCCCCTCCCTGACTAACAGCATAACACAACAAGTCTCAACCTGGTTCTCTGGGTGTGCTGGCTGACTTTATGGGTCTTGAGACATATCTGAGACACTAAGACAACTGGATAATCCCTCCATTTTCGAATATTCTCTTGGTCTAAGTGCACTTCATACTTACACACACACACACAGAATGCAATGAAGGAAAATTGTTCAATGTAAGGATAGAACAAAATCCAAGAACAAACCAAAAATAAGAATCTGCCTTAACATCACATCGTAAAGCATTAAGTCCAGTATTGTGCAGGTTCACTTTGGTAGACTGGGCAGCTCTGACCCCGATCAGGCATAACTCCACAAGACATCTGATGCTGTGCTGTGGGGTCTGGCACTTGGACATTAGTGGCGAATCCTTTGGGTGTTATAGGGTGGGATCTCATTGGTGCCTGATCCGATTGAGATCAGTGGAATTTGGAAGCTAGGTCTGCCTGCCGAGCCTTGGTGTGCTGGTATTGTAGCCAGCTTTGACTTTTTTTTGCCAATTTGTGTTGTATTGACTTTTCTATAGGATGGGACTGGATAGGCTGTCCTTTAGTCCCCACAGGCATGAATTTGTCTTAGATGCCCACGATCCTGTCACCAGTTTACCTGTATGTAATTGATAATCAGTGTTAATGTGTTCATGTTATGGCTGTTTGGTGTCACTCACTCACGGTCTATACTGCTTTATCCTGACTTTATACTAAGACCAGGAGACTTAGGGGACAAAGCGGGGTACACACGGGGTGCCAATCCATCGCAGGGAATTATTCATTCAGTTGCTCATGTGTAATATCATATGTTCTATACAGGAATTACTTCATTTGTTTTGAGTCTTCTGGTTTTTTGAGTTGTTCGTTTATCATGTGACAGCTCCATAAGCGTAACCTATGCAATCTGAGCCGGAAAGAGAATTGATTCGTTCATTCATTCGTTTTTTTATTTGCCCTTTTGATTAGACAATGTCTTTGTCTATCCGTAAACAAACTATATAATACAAATAATACAAGCCTACAATTACACAGTACTTACTGTATATAGTTTGTTCATTTTTACTCTTATTTTGAGTCTGCTCATATAATAATTGTATTTCTTTTGCCGAGGTGATGTCTGCTATTCGTAGAGTAAGGAACCCAGGTAAATAAGAAATTAATGTTTTCTATATTTTTGTCTTGTTTGTTGTATGATCAACATTTGAGTGGGTTAGTAGATATTAGGGAAGTAACACATAACATTTTAATTACATTTGCTAAAATGAATGAAATGAACGAAATGACTCGAAAAAAGATTTGTTCATTTTGCTGAACAAGACTCAAAGATCCGAGTTGGTAAAATGATCTGAACTTCCCATAACTACTGGACACAGCAAATGTGCCTTTTTATCTGTTATAGATAATTCAATGCAACAGTAGCAAACCCAAATTATATAATAACACAATAATAAAACAAAAACATAATGCCACCTCATTGCCTATTTGTACAATCTAATATGATATACTATTGGTTGGCCTTGCAGAACACATCATTATATTATTAAGCTAACAGATGCATAACTCATAAGTTAAAAGTTGTCAGATTTTGGAAAACCAACAACGACTACATACTGTAAAATGCTATCACTAGCAAATACTCAACAAGTTAGTGACCTTTTCTAGATGATTGGCTTCACATTGGCTTCAAAAATGTGCAAAACCAATTCGTCATTTTTAAGATGTTTCAGTTTAGTGGCTTAAATTGATGTGACTGCATTCAGAATTAGCGTTATTAGTGTGAGTTTGCAAACAATAATAATGAAGTACCAGATTTCTAAGCCCATATAAAGATCAGTATATGTTAACAAATAGTATTTTATTCTTTTTTACTAAAAATTTGTAAACAGATGCATCAATCCATACCAGCTGATAGTTATGCCTCTACTATAATTCATCCAAATTTGAATGAGAATCTAAATTACCATAAACATTGACTAAATGTAAATTATGTATAAAAAGAAATGTATTTTACCCATCTGACTGCCCATCTATTAGCAGAACAAAAAAATTAAACTAGCTACAAAACTAAAATATGTGCCCACTACAGATGTTTAAGCAAATAACAAACTTACTTGTCTTTTCCGAGAGCCTCAAAGTCTTTTACAATCACATCAATGTAGGATGAGGAATCAAGTGAGGAACCCTTTAGGTCAAATTCAAGTGTCTGGAAAAAAAGAGCAGTTCAGTCTGATGGGTTGTGTTCATCTACTGTACAGAGAACGAACTGTCCTGAATGTTATGTTAAGCAGGAAATATACACTGGCTGGCCAAAAAGAAGCTGCACACTTTAACATTTAAATTAATCAACTTGATCTTTCATTACAGCACACAAATGCGGTGTTCAGTTCATGTGTAAAAATGATTCCTGATGCTCCCAGATCCACTCTTTCACAATTTTGAGTCCTGGAATGTGACTGTGCCATCAGGGATGTAAAACTCCACTGATGTGATGCTGTGGTCATTTTGTACGTTCAGGTCTTCAGCTGACTTCATTTAATCGCCACATAACCACATAACCCAACTGAACACTAACTAGAGAGGCTTGTACAGTGACCATGATATACATGATGAGTGCTTAGCTTCATGAGCGTTCATTCTTAGCATTACTCTAAAATAGGGTCAATCTGTATTCATCAGTCCCCTTTCCATGCTCCAAAGTCAAATATTGATACTCCCTAATAAATTTAATAAACAAAGGTTTTTTAATGAGTCTCAATAACAAGTAGTTTTCTTATGGCCACAAAGTTGTTAAGTCCCAATCCTGTAATTTCTCATGATACTGTGTGTATGGAAATTCAACTTCACCAAGTGTTTAAATGATCTTATTTACAATTTCTTCCACAAAGTCGATAGTTCAGCACTATTCTCACAGGTTTTCATAATGTATTGAAGTTCCAATAATTTCATCTACTTTCATCTATCTTTCATCTCCTTAATGTTTTCTTTGCTTGATGCAGCTCAATATTTTTTGACCAGGTAGTGTAAAAGCCACAGGTAAATGTCAATGAGAAACCAAATAAAAGTTTAAATACTTGATAATTAGTAGGAGTGTTCAAGTCAAACCGGGAGGATATAGCTCATGAATGAAAACATACTGACATAGACACTCTTAAATGGTGCAAACGTTTTAAAACAGGTCATATGTCCTGAATGATGATCCTGACCACTGCAGTCATTCTCATGAACATTCAGCCATTGGAATGTCTGATCCTTGAAAATCACTGGATGACTCGTCACCACTTGTAAGGTTACTGCCACATCCCCGAAACAGTCTTGACCTCGCTCCAAGCCATTTACACATTATTGGGCCAGTAAAGGAAGTCCTGGGGGGCCAGAGTTTCAGACATGAAGCAGGAAGTCTAGTGAAGCGCTGGGATAGGTGTATTAGTGGGATAAGTGTATTCGGCGATTATATAGAGATATAAAGAGAGGTTTTACTCTCTTAACTGTGTTCTGTTGTTCTGCACAATGAAAAGTCTCGGTTTGACTTGAACACTCCTTGTATTAGAAATTATGAATGTTTTGAAATAAGATCTTAATTTTTTTAAGCAGGCGTCAGTGCAGTCTTACCTCTTTCCAGACAGGATTAAGTTCACTGTTGATGGACCGAGTTTTCTTTGTTTCACCTAAAAATAAAAGAACAATAATGTTGAGTGAACTGTTATTTAAAATATGTCCATGCAGGTAATTTTGTATTTAAATATTTCTTTATTAACGCAAGTTCAAAATATGTTAGAAACTCACATTATATTAAACTTTTGCCACACAAAGTTAACATTAAAATCAGCTTTATAAAAAGAGAACCAGGTTTATAGTAGAACAGGAAACTTACATACAGTTTTAATGGGGAAACTATACTGTAATACTAATAACTACTGTATATGGCAAAAAAAATAATAAAATCCTGAATCACTGTTTTGCCAGCGCAGTCCTTATGCATGAGGATGGGATACAAGATGTATACTAGATGTGTGTAATAATAATTATGATAATGAGCACAACAAAGGACATCTTACTGTATGTGTTACACAATTTTTAGCTTGTTGTTTATGATCTAGCCCATAACTAAATCAGTCTGAATTACAGATTTTTACAGAGGTGTGTATAAGAAACGCACCTTGTGACATGATTAATCCAGTGCTAAAGCAACACCTGTATTGTTTACAGTACATATCACTGTGTACATACTGATGATCACCTTTAAGAGTTATTTCAACAAGTGTTAATCACCACTGTAGGAGTCCAAGTACTGTAATGCTCCAGATATTAAACAAGCAGGACTTCAGTACTGTGGGTGTCCATGAATCGCACAATGTTAATTAACAACTTCAGCTTAATTCAACAAAAGGTTTATAATGGTTAATTGAACACTACGTATTAAGCACTCAGGACTTTACATTATTAGTGTTCATCAATCTCTTCAAGAGTTAATTTAGCTCTATAAACACCTACAAAATTTGTTCCACAATAAAAGCTATTTTAAACTTATGAATGTTTACTAAACACTTAAATAGTTAATGAAACTTTAAAATCTCATTCCGCCATTTAAATATTCATTAAACACTTTAAGTATTTATTTAATACGGGTAAACAAAAGTAAGGGTGGCACAATGTCTTAGTGGGTAGCACTGTTGAACTCCTGAACCTTCAGGGTAGGGGTTCGTTTCCTGCCTTGGGTCTGTGTGCATGGAGTTTGCACGTTCGCCAATTTTCCTATGGGTACTCCAGTTTCCTCCCACAGTCCAAAGACAGGTAGATTAGACCTATTGGCGTTACCGAATTGTCCGTAATGTATAAACAAGCATGTGAAAGTGTACAGTATGTGTGTGTTCCCTGTGATGGATTTGCCTCCTGTCCAGAGTGTACCCTGCTTCATGCCCTAGTCTTCTGGGACAGACCCCAGGTCCCACCACGGCCCTGTATACAGGACAAAGCGATATAGACGATGATGACGACTAAGTCATCTTAAGTGTTTAATTCTATAGGTGACCTTTAAGAGAAAATTGCTAACTTAATACTAAAAGTTCATTTAGCCATGTAGATATTCATTGAACAAATCAAAAAGCTAATTGAAGACTTAACTCAATACTTAATTCTATAAGCAAATTAATACTGTAGGCGTAGTCCTGTAGGAGTTAATTCAATAGTACTGTATACTAAATGTTCTGAAGGTGTTCTTTGAGCAGTTAAATTGGAAACTCACTACTACAGGTTAATTAAAAATGTTTAAAGATTTAATACAGAATAAGCTCGATAAAATGCCCTTTAAGCAGACAAAAAGTATGTGTAACCTTTTAGGAGCTGGTTTAAAATTTTGCTAAAAGTAAATTTCGCTCTCTAAGATGAAGGGACACAGAGAGAGTTACCTCCAGCTGTTCAACAGCAACTTTATTTAATTAGACAGCCGACTGTATAAACTGCATGTACTACCTGCAGGCCATCTGCAGGATACTGTATTAATATGTAATCCACTCATTCCTCTTTCTTCAACTTTTTTTTACTCATAGCTCCGCTACCTCACACACACACACACACACACACACTGGTAACCTAGCTTAAGGACAATAAAGGGCAATCTTTTCACAGGTGTCTATCACATTTGGGTTTGTTGCAACACCTCTAACACTTCTAATATACTATTAATAATATATAACAATATATTTATCATATTTTCTAGACAGCAATTACTGCCACATTATGTTTTTTTTTTATGTAACCCTGCTTCCTTTCATTCTGATACTTACAGCTGTTCTTCATTTGAACCTTTCTGCACTCTTGTAAATGCATATACAGTAGATACAGTATACAGAATATACTTCTGTTTTTACAGTGTTTAGGATCTGGACTTTTCTTTATATACTAACTAGGAGTACATACTGATATATTTTGCATGTGAATACATTCTACAGTTAATCTCTGTGCTAATTCTAATCATCTCTGTGCCTTTCTTTCTTCTTTCTTCACATTCTTCTAAATGTAACATGTAACTGTTTTTCAAAAGTATCAAACATGTCACATGAAAGCTCTTCTTGCATTTCCCAGATGAGAGTGTGTGCACACACACACACACACACACACAAGTCTTTTCAGTCTGTCCCAGCATTTACCTTTAAACACCACAGATGTGATGGGGTCCGGACTGCCGAGCTTCTTTTTAGGAAGACCTGAAGCAGACTCAACCACAATACGCAACATGACTGATGCACGTCAAAAAGAATAATAATAATAATAAAACGTTTATCCTGTCATTATGAGTGTTTTTCCTGGAGTCCTCAGTCTTGTTTCCTCAGGAAAGTCAATGCTCATGAGCAGAAGGGCTGGACACTGGGAGGAGGGTGTGGATCGACACACATTCAGCACAACTGCTCTAATAAGCAATCTGAGGAGAATATCTGATCAGGGAATATTAATAGCACAGCGTTATTTTCATATGAGCTGAGTATATATAACAGGTAAAAAAAAAGTTAAACAAAACTTTCCACGAAACATTACGTTATAAAAAGAAAAGAAAGAAAAGACGCGACTCTCTGACGCCCCCTTGTGGTGAGCATCATGATTGTTTTTTCTTTCTTCTCTCAAACGTGCTAAGTGTAAATACAATAAACATTGGCTCAGTCCTGTACATTTGACTTAATTTTAAAAATATGTTAGGTGCTCAATACTGTGGGATTTTTATTTAAGCATTCTGTGTTTCTTTTGTTTTTTAGCACACATTTTGTTATAAATGTTTATGATTTCAGTATTCAGTCAGTACCAAAAGCATTTCTGATTTCTGAACATAAAAAACAACATATTATGTAAAATATTACTTTACAGTTTAAAAAAAAAGTTTCTGAAAGACTGTACTGTAACTGGGTTCTGCAGGATGTTCAGTAAAAGAAAGAAAACAGCTCATTTCCTTATGAGACTTAAGCATAAACAGTACCTGAGACTATTTTTTTAAAAATAATTGGATTGTGATTCCAATTATTGACTTTGTTTAATTTGTTTACTGTTTATTTTTTCCTTTAACGTAGAATTAATCTTTGCTCTACAGCAGTTATTTGGTGTAAATTATTATTGTATAATCATTTACATTTTTAACTTTAAGGGAAAGTAATGCACAAATCATATTTTTTAACCACCCAGAGATGTGTTGTTTACATCATCAGTACTAGATGCTTTAAATATTCTCTCTTAATTCTTGATGCTCTTCTGACTAAACATTATTAATACTACAATACTACAGGCAGTGCATTATGTCATGAAGACTTGCACAATCTGAAAGCTTGTTGATCCCCCATATTTGCTTGTTGTATGCACACACACACACACACACACATATTTCAACATACTCTTTTACATTCTCTATGCTATTGCACACTTACTAGACATGTCTATTGGATTAATACACTATATGATCAATAGTTTGTAGACACGTGACAAACAAATATGTGAACCTTCTCCAAACGTTTGCCACAAAATGGAAGCACACAGTTTGTACAGTATATGAAGTCTGGGTATGCTGAGGGATTTCCTTTGACTGGAACTCAAAAACCCATGATGAAGCGAGCCCCATAAAGACATGAGCAATGCTGAAATGGAAAAAGTGTCTACACAACTCAGTCCATCTGATCACATCACGTAATGAATGTGCTTTTATACTGTAAGAAAAACCTATTCTCTTATACAAAACATGTCTTACTTATTAATGAAGTAATGTGCTTTGCATTAATGGGATACGTAAAGTAATCTGCACTTTGAGCTTCGATAACTGTGCAATAATTCTAGTAAAAATAGAGCATTAGCAAGTGGAGCATTAGCAAGTGAGCAGGTGTCATGATCGGATGATCCATAAGCATCTGATGATGTTAATGTTTGTGAACTTTGTAACACTAGCATTTATTGGGCTTGGAGTTAAAAGAAAGGGGGAAAAATAATGATAACAAAAACACCACAAAAACTGTTCATTTAGATAGAATCTAACAGTTCTTATAGAATTGCTTATATTTCAACACAACACTGCTACATGGCCCATGGAAGAATAAAGACAACAAAGTACTCAGTCGTAACTGAGCTGTTATCTGAGTAGATTTTTCGGTAATGTAACGAGAACAGCACATTCATATTAAACATAATTATGTGGAGCAGAACATGCCATTAAGCTTCTTATTGCTGTTTGATGTGGACTTGGCGAAGGTCCTCATGTAGGAGAGTGCTACGTCGCAGCCTTCTGACCCCTCTCAATCGCCATCCGCTCCAGACGCTTGGTGTAGAATCCGTTAAAGTCGAGCCTGCCGAAAAGCAAAGGGTTAAGTAAATTATGTTGGTGTCATTTATGGTTTGTAATTAATAAGGTAACTAACTGTGTAATTAACTGAGCATTTGTGTGGTGCCCTGGGAAACCCTTTCACATGGTCCAATTCTTATACATATGTGTGTTTTTTTGTTTGTTTGTTTTTTACTCCATATAGTTCTTAAAACTACATTCTTTCCTGAATTGTTTAAGTTTAAAAAAGCACTAATCTGATTTTTCAACTAATCCTTCTGTCTATGAGTTTTTGAGGCTTGTCTTACCTGTAGATGATGTTGATCATGCTGTGCTCACAGTCATTAGTGCTGTAAATGCTCAGCTTGTCCAACAGGTCCAACAGTAGCGTACTGAAGTTACTGTCAAACTTACTGATGGTCTGATGAGTCTGACTGCAGGGAATCAACATGCTCAGCTAAAAACTGTAATCGCACAGAAAGAAACATTAAATCTTAAAAACAAACAATATTTAGGTCAATCCAATGAAATAAACCCTAAAGACAGCACTGCACACAGCATTAAAACTGCACTACCTGCACTGGAGGCCAAAGGTTTCTTCTCTGCCTCCTCAGTGCGCTCGCTGTGTGTCGGGGGACCCTCCATAACACCCTGTGCCGTGCTCCAGACAAGCAGTTTATCTCAGCAAGATGCTCTGGGTGAATCGCTGGAACAACATTTTTGGTCTTTGCCTGGGGCCAGACATCACAAAGGATGCAAACTGCACTTGTCAAGGACTTGTCAAAAGAATCACAATCGAGTGATTGTTGGATCAAACATGACTACTACTAAGGAAACCTCTGTTCAAAGAAATACAGGAAGTCATTTAAACAGATTGCTTTGTCCAGAGTAAATTCATGTTTCCTGTCAGTAAAGATCAAAAGTGTTTCTCTTGAAACTTAACAGCCCAGACTCTATAAACAATCTTAGTAATTGACTAATTGATCTGAACCTGCATGCAGTTGGTGCATGACGCACACAGACATGAGCTTGGAGAAAAATCCTCAGCAGTTCAGGGTTGGTCAGCATGCAGTCCTTTAAACAGTTATCCAAAAAACTGGTATGATGGCAAAGAACATCGGATGCCTGAGAAGACAAACAAGGAAAATGAATACAGTTTAATTTCATCTCTTGAGTATGTTCCAGAATAAACTTTTACTTGTGCTCTTCTAAATATAAAAACTGAATGAAATGTGTAATTGTTACTGATTTCAGGTTGTTCTCCATGATGTGCCATGTGGGCTCCATGACCTCAAACATCATGTAGTACTGGATGTTCTGTACAAAGTTTAGCATGCGCTGCCTGAGAGCAAACGCACCAGCAAACCTAGAATTAGAAGAGGAAAAAAGACAATCAAATGTCACACACCAACATTAATAAGCTTTAAACCACAACCACTAATAGGCATCAAAAAATACATTTGGGGTGTATTTGGAAAGAATATCCCTTATACTTTTCTCTTTCTCTTAAAAGCTGCAAAGCAATGCTGAGTCAAAGCAATGTCACATTTGTCACAAATTTCACATACAGTGGGGCAAAAAAGTATTTAGTCAGCCAACAATTGTGCAAGTTCTCCCACTTAAAAAGATAAGAGAGGCCTGTAATTTTCATCATAGGTATACCTCAACTATGAGAGACAAAATAATTTTAAAAAAATCCAGAACATTGTAAGGGACCACCACTAGAGGGCACTGTTTGAGTTGGTTTGTTTTGTAGTTTTTGTTTAACGACTCAGTTTCCCAGAGGATGAGAGTGCTCACCTGAACCGAGGTAGCTCATTAAACAGCCTATAAATAGCAGTTTGTTCTGGGAAACTGGGTCGAGCATTGTAAATAAATATTATTGTCATGTGGGCATTTGGTTTTATTTTATGTTTTGTTTAGTTTCATCATGTTTATTTTTATGGTGTTCTTAAGATTGCTTTGAACTGTAGGTGGATTCATGTGGTCCCTTGTATGTTTAGAGTATTTGTATGTTTAGATTGTGTAGTTACGTATGTGTAGCCACATGAGTGATTAGCCGCTAGTACGCCTTAGCTGCTAGTAGAGTTATCCCCTAGTAGGGTTAGCCTCCAGTAGGTTAACCTCTAGTGGGATTGACGGCTAGTGGTTTTGGTCTCTGGTAGGTTTAGCTGCTAGTTTGGATTAGCCACATGTGTGCCTAGCCTTTTGTGTCTCAGTTGCCATAGTAGGTCAGTAACTAACCCGGTTAGCCACTAACTCTTTTAGGTACTAACCCGGTTAGGTTATTAACCCACCTACCCATAAACAGTGTAGCTACTAATCCAATTAACCACTAGCCCGCCCTGTCTCTAGCCCTCTCTCTAGTCCCGTCTCTAGCCCCGCCTAGTCCCGTCTCTAGCCCCTCTGTGTCGTTAGTTAGATTCAGCTCCATGTCTCCCTTGTGCTTGCTTAAAGAGCCCTGTGATTGTTTTGTGTAAATAAAGGACTATTTGTTTATAAACCGCTCTGTGCCTATGCCTGCCCTTCTTATGCCCACGGCAACAACACCAGCCGACTACCTGGAGTAAGACTACCTAGTTCATGACAAAAATCACATTGTAGGATTTTTAAGAATTTATTAGCAATTTATGGTGGAACATAAGTATTTGGTCAATAACAATTTCATCTCAATACTTTGTAATTACTTGGCAATTACAGAAGTCAAATATTTTCTTTTCTTCAGGACCTTGAAATGCTTCTTATGAAGCCACTCCTTCATTGCCTGGGCCGTGTGTTTGGGATCATTGTCATGCTGAAAGACCCAGCCACGTATCTTCAATGCCCTTGCTGATGGAAGGAGGTTTTCACTCAAAATCTCATGATGCATGGTCCCATTCATTCTTTCCTTTACATGGATCAGTGGCCCTGATCACTTGGCAGAAAAACACCCCCATGCTTCACAGTAGGTATGGGTGTTCTTTGGATGCAACTCGGCATTCTTTCTCCTCCAAACACGACAAGTTTTTACCAAAACGTTATATTTTGGTTTCAGCTGACCATATGACAGTCTCCCAATCCCCTTCTGGATCATCCAAATGCTCTCTAGCAAACTTCAGACGGGCCTGGACATGTACTAGCTTAAGCAAGGGGACACGTTTGGAACTGCAGTATTTGAGTCCCTGGCGGTGCAGTGTGTTACTAATGGTAGCCTTTGATACTTTGGTCCCAGCTCTCTTCAGGTCATTCACTAGGTCCCCCCGTGTGATTCTGGGATTTTTGCTTACAGTTCTTGTGATCATTTTGACCCCACAGGGTGAGGTCTTGCGTGGAGCCCCAGATTGAGGGAGATTATCAGTGGTATTATATATCTTCCATTTTCTAATAAATGCTCCCACAGCTGATTTCTGATTTTCTACTAAGCTGCTTACCTATTGCAGATTCAGTCTTTCCAGCCTGGTGCAGGTCTACAATTTTGTTTCTGGTGTCCTTTGGTCATGGCCATTGTGGAGTTTGGAGTGTGACTGTTTGAGGTTGTGGACGGGTGTCTTTTATACTAAGTTCAAACAGATGCCATTTGTACAGGTAACACGTCGATGACAGAGGATCCTCTTATAGAAGAACTTACAGGTCTCTGAGAGCCAGATATTTTGCTTGTTTGTAGGTGACCAAATTCTTATTTTACCAAGGAATTTACCAATTAATTCACCAATTCATTCATGAAAAATCCTACAATGTGATTTCTGTTTTTTTTTATTTTGTCTCTCATAGTTTAGAGACAGTATACCTATACCTATGATGAAAATTACAGGCCTTTCTCATCTTTTTAAGTGGGAGAACTTGCACAATTGGTGGCTGACTAAATACTTTTTTGCCCCACTGTAAATTCTCAGTAATCATCTACAAATTCCACACAGTATCCTGCTGATTTTTAGAGTGAAGTGAACTTACAACTGCAACTCAATTCTTTATATATCTTATAAAAGCAATGCATGACATGACTGGACTGAAGATTTTCATTTCAAAATCCCTGACAGCTTGGATTACAAAATGAGAACAGTGCTGAAATGATCAGAGAGGAGTTGATGTAGAGATTCTGGTGTCTTGAATCATCTGTTATCAAGCCAAGCATTAACAGTATAATATACACGATACATTTAACAAAATAAAAGACTCTGGTGTCTTCCTGTGTTTACTTTTGATGGACTTGGAAAGGCTTTTTGACTGATCCTCCCAATAGCAAAGAAACTCCAAAATGAGATTTCATGTTAATCTCTTCTTTTTCTCCTAGACAGAAATGAGCCATCTTTGAGACTTGAATGAGATTTGGGTGTTTTCTCCATCTTCTCAAACATGTCTCAAATGTGGCTCATTACCTTAAAATCTCAGAGGGTTTACATTGTCTTGTGTGTGATTCACATATGCAGAAATAAGCCGTTTTTGAGACTTGAATGAGATTTTAGCAGTTTTCTCAATGTTCTCAAATGTCTCTCAAATATGGCTCATTACCTATAAATCTCAGAGATAATTCATATTTGTCTCGTGTGCGACTCACATATTTTTTGTTTTCCCAAAGCAGCGTTTCCCACATATAAAGTATACAGTAAATGTAAACTGTTCATTTGGGTTTTCTCATATGTTCTGATATGATCCTTTTTAAAATTTTTGCTTAGTCATGTGTGTATAGTTAGTAAAAATGAAATAAATTAAGTTCTTTATATTGAGGAATATATTCTGGTTCTTAAATTGCAAAAGGAATTCAAATGCTACCTGTGGGTGGTTTAGCATGTGGATTAGCATATCCAGGTAACTAACTTTTTTTTTTTAATGATAAAAATCAGTCACCTCTTTACAGTATTATTATTAGGCATGCCCTAAGTTAACCAGTGTGGTTTGACATATTAAGTTACTTTTTACCTTATTTTTAAATAGTAAGCTAATGTTACTGCATGATCACTTTTTGATAACCAGTAGTTTTATTATAGATTGTTCAGTGTTTACCAGTAGTTACCAGAACATGTAACTTTAGAGACATTAGTTAATTATATTCTATAGATATACAAGACCAATATGTTTGTTTATGGAAAGGTTATCTTGGTATTTATATACTTTTTATTTTAACTGGCTTTTCAGAAGCATGTCACCTCAGGAGACCAAGAATCTCTACAAAGAAACTGCAGGAGAATGTTCCAGAGTCCCCAACAGCACCACTTAGTGATGGGTCGTTCATGAACGATTCGTTTATTTTCTGCTGGGCGTGTATGCGCAAATCATCGATAAACCTCCATAGGTTATGTACAGAAACATAATTGAACGGTTCTCAACGAATCTTCCAAGTCCGAGTCGTTCGTTTTTTTGGCACGTGACTCCCATAGACGCTATGAAGTGCAATAGATTCAAAAGACTCGGACGAGATGATAATAAATTTGTGTATGCAGACGTGTTCGGGGGGTGGGGGGTGGGGTGGGGGGGGGGCTGTTACATGTTTGTTACATTTTATTTTATTTCTGGTCAAATTAACTAAGTGACTCACAAAAAAGATTCGTTCATTTTGATGAACGTGATTTAAAGAACCGAGTCACTAAATCGATTCAAACTTCCCATCACTACACCACATCATCAGCCAGGTAAGCACCAGCCCATGAGCAAGCTCAAGCCCACCTATCATCATTGGGAATGGAGTAGCTAATTGGTGTTCAGGTAAATCTCAAATGTTTTAATATATTTTTAAATTTTTATCATTAGCTACTAAGCAATTCAGGGAAGCGATGATGATGATGCAAAAAGTGCTGTTTTACAATAGATTTCTCTAGTATTTGCAAGAACAGTATTGTCAAGTGTATTTGCAAAACCCATCAAGCACCATGATGAATCTGGCTTTACCTCTGCTGCAGAGAAGAAGTTAATTTAGAGTTAGCAGCCTCAGAAACCTCCAATTAACAGATCTTTACAGTTCGTGAGTATCAGATACATTTTAACATTAACTGTTTAAAGGAGATTATTGCATATTTTGGTTGCCATGGATTTTTAAGCACTAGAAAGAGAGAAAAAGATAGATAGATAGATAGATAGATAGATAGATAGATAGATAGATAGATAGATAGATAGATAGATAGATAGATAAAACTTTCTTGCCTCATTCAATATTCATCATTCTTGTTAGTCACTAGTGAGTCGTGCATTTGTGCATTCCAGGAAACTGCTTGGGGGAAAATGGCAATCGATTTTAATTTTTACAATACCCCAAACACTCTGTTGTATGTTTTTTTTCCTGTGCACCCAGACAACTGCTGTGTAGAGGCAACACCCGTAAAGTTAAGAACATGGTGGTGTAAAGTTACAGACTATGCATTTCAAGGTGATTTACAGTTTTTCTGGGATAAAAAGGATGTAGGCATACTTTGGTTTTAAAGAAAAATTAAACAAGTAAACCACCAATGAAGGAAAATCTTACCATGAAGAATGTGATGCAAAATCTGTCACAAGGAGTGTGTGTACACTTAATACTAGTTAACTAGGTTAATACTAGTTGGCCTACAATAGCATACTTACTTTGGTTTTGACAACTGTGTCATGCTTGAGACGGTACTATATTCAGTAATCGATTTTTATTTGATGGATTGTAGTTGACGTTGAAGTAGAATGTATTTGGGTTTTTCAGAATTCAAATTAAAGTGCATTTCCATCTTTTAACATATTCTTATACATTTTTCTCAATTTAAATATTTCTCCATGGATCACATCAGCATTTTTGTGCCAAGACTCAAGGCAAGAAACGGCATGCACTTAGGAAATGTGATAACGTTTGTTGTACTTACTAGAGGTTTTTTTTTGTTGTTGTTGTTGCTGATGAAACTGTTTTCCAGATATTGAGGTTGGAACAAAAACCACAACTTTAAACCACAGCAAAATATTTCAGAAGAACTCACACAGGCTTACCTCTGTGAAGAATATGCATGCACGTAGCCGTCCATCAGTGTTATCTTCATGCTTCATTGACTTTCCTTTTTTTTTAGCATATTTAAAGGGTCATGCTTGGTCTGTGGGTCTTAAGTTTGACATTAGTGTTATAAATCATACCGTAGCAGCTCGGTTTTCTGCACCCAGACGTGACTGTACTGGGAGTCTTTTGGCTGTGTTAAATACAGTACTTCTATATATATATGTATGCAATATTCCTATCAAACCCCCAGAGCAACCCAGAATTGCTGACCAAAACTGACCAAAGTTCGGAGGGAGCTCCTAGTGACAAGGAGGAATTGGACATGACTAAAAATAGGGATAAAATCGGGGAAAAATCTAGTCAAAAAACAAATATCATGATAAAGACTCTAGAACCTCATCCATCCTGAAGATGACAGAAACCTTTTTAGTTAGCAGGTCAGTTGATTAGTTAACTGGTGGTAAAAAAATAGTTAGTCAGATAAGATACAGATGGTAGACAAGCGGTATTCTACTTTTACCGTCGCCGTGAGGTGCGTTTTCTGGCTTTTACCACTGAGTGGCGCTATATAACTATAGACAGACGCCTCAGGCCTTAGTTCATTCTCTCAAGGAGCTGCACACAGTATTAGCGGAAAAAAAATCAAGTGTAACATTTGTAGTTAAACGAATTCATAATCACAGTACTAAAATTACAGTACAAATTTAGAATTAAAATTAAATTACATCTAATTAGGATCAAATTTAAGCAAAGTAAATGTTAACACAGTGAGCCTTTAGATTTTATCATGTGTAATTAGAAAAGCTTTCTTTCTTTCAAAAAAGGGTTTTGTGTCATCTTATATTTTGTGTTCTTTAAATTTGTAGTAGATTTATAAATGTCCATAAAATTAAAACATTGTCAGGACGTGCTACTGCGTCAACAGATGTTGTTGTCATTCAGCCCCGCTTGTGTTTTTGTGTTATTATAAGAATGAAATGTAGTAGGCTGTTATGATCATCATAATTTTCTTTAATAAATAATAACTCCCATTGTGCAGTACCACCCCTGGCAAAACCTTCTGAAATACAAGTCAAACATTAAACAAATTTACAGTCACAGTACTAAAATTATAGTCATAAATATAGGCGTTTCTTGTTTGCATCGAATTTAAGCAAAGTAAATTTATGCCTTTATAGCTAGCCTTTATATTGTATAATGTGTAACACTATAAAGCAACTAAAAATGAATTTGAGCTGTACACACATGCATTCTCCCCTGAACAACTCTTAAAACTACACTTGTGAGACAATAACAGTAATATTTTGAACATTCGGCAGCCTGCCGTTTGGAGAAACCAGAAAATAAAGAATAAACCAGTTGCTCTATATTTATAGTTTGATGTCTTTTAATGTATTTTTAATAACAATAAACAGAGATAGGCTATATAACAGTTCATTCTTTGTACAAATAAAATTGTCAGCTAGTCTGTCTAAACATTTTAACCAATGTTTTTTTGACTCAATATTGTACAGTAACTATCAATAGCTCTGGTTCAGATTTTTCATGTTTGCTGTATAAAATACACAGATGTGGAAATTACCATCACTGTAGTATTTCTTCGATACAATGCATTATGACTTTTTTATGACTTAATTCTATTTTAAAACTGCGGCGAGTGAAAATGTCACTTTGCACCACCTGGCGGTCATTTCACAAATTACTTTGAAATGCGATTGATTTATTTTGGCCGCTGTCGTTTTGTCGCGGCGGTAAGTACAGCGATATTAGACATTCCCCTTGTCTACCTACTGTAAGATAGTCAGATAAAAGCAGTGAGATACAACTGAGACCAATTGCTTTCAAAACAACTTCATAAATGATCTTTGGACTGAGTGGGGAAACCGGAGTACCAGAGAAACATACCAAGCACAAGGAGAACATACAAACTCCACAACCACAATCCCGTGATGGGAATCGACAGCTCGACCCTGGGAGTGCAAGGCCAAAGTGTTAACCACTATGTCACCATGGACTGTAAAACTGTCCGAGGTGTACCCCACCTTGTGCCCAATGTCATCTGGTAAAGGCTCCAGGCTGCAAATTTTATGTTGTAGACAAGAAGGTGGTCTTGGAGATAAAGAGTGAAATTTATACAGTTTGGATGGGTATACATATTTTTATTTATACAGAGTTATAAGGAATGGTAAAGATATCATTTATCCAAAAAAAAACAATTAGAGAAGAGCAAAATTATCATAGCTAGCTGTAGGCACTTGTCTTAAACTGCTAATCATATTACTGTTTATTATATAAAAGTTTTAGTGTTTACCATATACCAACCAGCAATAACATTAACACCACATAACTTTAACACATTGACATTGAGTAAACCGCTGAAATGATTTCTGTGTGTGGGGAACAAATGCTTGCTGGTCTGGTCCGATCCCATAGAAAAGCAAATGCAGCACAAGTTGCCAAAAAAACGCCATTGCTGGCCTTAACAGAAAGGCACCTGAACATCCAGTGCACCACAGACCGCCATGCACAGGGCTTAGCAGGGAAAGAGCCCAAGGCCACCGACCTGGCCTCCACACTTCCCGCATGCAAATCCGATCAAGCAGCCATGGAATGAGCTGGACAAACCACGGAGACCACCCCACAACCCACAGCATCCAAAGCATTTTTCGTGGTTCCAGACACCACAGCACACCCCCCGAGGTCTTGTGGAGCCAGAGCTCCCAGGTGGAAAAAGGGGAACTTACGGGAACTTACGGCCTTTATTATGGCCAATAAAGGCCATAATATTTTTGCTTTGTAATATTATGGCTGACCTACAGTATGTCCATAAAGTACTGTACCTGTTGATCTCCATCAGGAGGGAACGAAGGACACAGAATCATAAAATGTTCTTTATTATCTATTTGAATGTTCAATCAATAATGCAGATTTCGTGACTTGGTGCTTTGGGGCGGGGATATCTATATACTGTATGATAAAAAATAATATTAGCATTAAAACAGTTTATTTGTTTGCATCTTGAGGGCTAGGGTAAAACTGTGTTTCAGCAAAGCTTCTTAAAATACTTTGGATCAGTTAATGCAAAATGCAGGCTGTTATTCTTGTGCCATTCTCCACAGCAGATATCCAAATCATTTCATTGGCTGCACAATTTTCATTGAGATGTAGTTCTGAAAGAGCAAAGATACAAATCATTAATGCATTATAAAATTGACTATAATAGCAATTTTAGCAGTAGTACAATAGTATTATGACAATTAGTCGTGTCCTTACCGGTAATGAATAAAGAAAGATTCCAAGGAACAGTAAAACTAACAGCAATATAATCAAGCCAATAAAAATCCACTTGAACCTCCGCCATACGATGAACTTCAGGGTTTTGCATGGGTTTGTGAACCAGAAGAAGGATGTTTCAGGTCGGCTAAATAAATCCAAAAATAATATGTTATCAAATGTCAGCGTTATATTCAAATTAAAATAATTTGTGATAGATGCTTGTGATTACTTGGGTGCGTTGAGCTTTGGATTCATGTTGGGTTCATCCCTGCCTTTTCCTGCTGGCCTTTCATCTGCCTCCGTCTCATTGACTATCTCCAGTGTCATCTCCACTTTCCCCTAAAAAGCAGCGTGATTTAAAAATATATATATTTCTGGTGACATAGACTTACAGGGTCATGAATCTCATGATGATTGGTATTGTGTAAACCTATGCATACACCAAGCTCCTTCTTTCCATCTTTTTCAATGTAGCAGGGCCACCATCCTTTGACCGTCTTCTGGGCGAAAAGGGACTTGGATTTGTGAAATTTCTGAGTTGTTTCAGGCACATTATCCAGCATGTGCAGGCTGCATTTCTCAGGTATTTTAGCAGGGGAGATGAGGTTGTTCAGATTCAGTTCAACAGTGCCTGGTAAACACAGCAAATTAGCACACTCTACTATATGTGCAAGAGAATTTCAGATACCTTACTGTATTTATGATATAGGCATATAGGTGATATCTTACCAAGGTAATCATCCAGGGAGAATTTATCATTGTCCCATATCTGAATGACCAGCTGAGGTGGAATTCGGAATTCTGTTTTGTCAAGACTCCAACAGTGTTCCTGTTCAGAGAAAACAAGCACAAGCATTTTTGTATGTATATACACCTATACAAAGTGGGTAGAAAACACAGAATTGTTGACATTTTTGCAGATTTATTAAAAAAGAACAACTGAAATATCAAATCGTTCTAAGTATTCAGACCCTTTGCTGTGATACTCAGGTGCTGTCCATTTCTTCTGATCATCCTTGAGATGGTTCTTCACCTTCATTTGAGTCAAGCTGTGTTTGATTATAGTGATTGGACTTGATTAGGAATGCCACACACCTGTCTATATAAGACTCTATATAAGACAGCTCACAGTGCATGTAGGAGCAAATGAGAATCATGAGGTCACATAAACTGGCTGAAGAGCTCAGAGACAGAATTGTGGCAAGGCACAGATCTGGCCAAGAATTTTCTGCTGCACTTAAGGTTCCTAAGTGGCCTCCATAATTCTTAAATGGAAGACGTTTGGGACGATCAGAATCCTTCCTAGAGCTGGTCGTCTGGCCAAACTGAGCTATCGGGGGAGAAGAGCCTTGGTGAGAGAGGTAAAGAAGAACTCAAAGATCACTGTGGCTGAGCTCCAGAGATGCAGTCAGGAGATGGGAGAAAGTTGTAGAAAGTCAACCATCACTGTCGGGGCTTTATGGCAGAGGGCCCGACGGAAGCCCTCCTCAGTGCAAGACACATGAAAGTTTGCTAAAAAAAAAACCCAGAAGGACTCCAAAATGGTGAGAAATAAGATTTCTGGTTTGATAAACTTTTTGGCCTTAAATCTAAGCGGTATGTGTGGACAAAACCAGACACTGCTCATCACCTGTCCAATACAGTCCCGACAGTGATGCATGGTGGTGGCAGCATCATGCTGTGGGGGTCTTTTTCAGCTGCAGGGACAGGACGAATGGTTGCAATCGAGGGAAAGATGAATGCGACCAAGTACAGGGATATCCTGGACGAAAACCTTCCGCAGAGTGATCAGGTCCTCAGACTGGGCTGAAGGTTCACCTTCCAACAAGACAATGACCCTAAGCACACAGTTAAAATAACGAAGGAGTGGCTTCACCGTGACTGTTTTGAATGGCCCAGCCAGAGCCCTATTTTTGGTTTACAACACGCGCACACACATGTGTTATAATAAACAGTACACGCACGCTGTATAACACGCATACAAACACAAAATATTGTGTACTGTTACTGTGCAAGACGTGAAGAAGGAGAGGGTGTCGCACAAACAAACGCACAGACACCACACACACACACATGTACAGTACTGTATACACTCGTTTTTTTAAAGTCAAAATTTATTTAAAATCTTTGCTCATCTTGCGGAACACCTGCAAACCAGGTTACAATATACACACACCCATTTCAGTTTATCATCCAATCAAGTTAATCTTGATATCAAAACGTAAGTATTGTAATATTATATCTATGGTATGTCCCCTTGTACTAAAGTGGTCTGCTTGGCATATTTTCTAAGCGTGCTGCATTACCTTTTTAGAAACCAGACACAGTTGCTCAGGAGGCAGGTAATCAAAGTCAAAGACAAATCTCCAGTTGAAATTTCCATCACCATCAAAAGATCTGTAATGGACATCAGTCTTTTGCTTGTCCTCTTCTTTTCCTGTCATCCACCTGCATATTACATGCAAAAAACAAACAAACAAACAAACAAACAAACAAAAATATATATATATACAGTGGAACCTTGGATTACAAGCATAATTCGTAGCTGAAGTGGGCTCATATTCCAAAACACTCGTAAACCAAATAGAATTTTCCCATAAGAAATAATGAAATCGCAAATTATTCGTTCTATAGCCCAAAACAATAAATACATAAAAATAATTAATGCAATATATAAAGTAAAAATAAAACAAATTAACCTGCACTTAATATTTATAAAAAGTAAAAATAAATCCTGACAGATAAATGTTTCCGTCTGTGCGCGCAGGCGCCGTGTATTTGTATGTGTGTGTGTGTGTGGAATTAGCCCCTCGACACCTCTTAAACAGTAAAACTCCTCCTCCCTACCCCCACCTCGCTTTTTAAGTTTCAGAACTAACACACACAATGCAAACACTGTTTTAATGGGGAAAAAAAGAAATCTCTTCAATGATACTCGCGTGAGCGCATACTAACGGAATCACTGCTGTAAAATAAAAAAAATAAAAAAATTAACCAGCACCTTACCTTTAAAAAGAATCGTGACAGAGCAGAGTTTTCTGTGTAAAGAAAGCGCGTGTGTGAAGCCGGGAGAGTGTGTGAGCGTGTGTCGGTGTCAAATTACGTGCTGTTGATCACACCAGTAAGAGACGAGCACTAAGACCCAGCAGGGGAGACGATTACCCATAATTCCGCAGCACAAGAGAGAGAAAAATCATTGGCTCAGTTTTGATCACTTGAGGCTTGGTGTCAAAATAAGAGGCTCATACGTGATGCATGATATTTGGCACTCGTAAACTAAGATTTTCGCTCGGCTTCCAATTCAAAATTTATTAAAAATCTTTGCTCGTCTTGCGGAACACTTGTAAACCATGTTACTCGCAATTCGAGGTTCCACTGTATATATATTGATGAAAGATCTCTCAAACAAGCTGAGGCTTTGGTATATACCCTTTTACATATATGTCACTCATTTTCTCTCCAGTGATGCTGGTTTCATCCAAAATTACATTAGTGGTGTTCCAAATGATGACACGCAAAATATGTCTGGTGAAAAAGAATGAAACAATGATTAGGTTTTTCTCCTATAAGAAATGCTAAGAGTCAGATACAGATACAGTAGGAACTTTTACTTACTTTTTAGCCTTGCGTGGGGTAATATCAAAAGGAGGTCCAGGAGGTCCAAGGCTTTTGGGGAAAACATCGACCCACATTTGAAGACTTCCCTACAACACAGAGCACAAATATAAATGTTTTTATTTTAACGGTTATACACATGTGGACAAAATTGTTGGTACCCTTCGGTCAATGAAAGAAAAACTCACAATGGTCACAGAAATAACTTTAATCTGACAAAAGGAATAATAAATAAGAATTCTACGAATGTTAACCAATGAAAGTCAGACATTGCTTTTCAACTATGCTTCAACGGAATTATAAAAGAAAATGAACTCATGGAACAGGCCTGGACAAAAATGATGGTACCCCTAATTTAATAGTTTGTTGCACAACCTTTTGAGGCAATCACTGCAATCAAACGATTCCTGTAACTGTCAATGAGACTTCTGCACCTCTCTGCAGGTATTTTGGCCTCCTCACTCCNTTTAGGTGCAATCTTAGTAGCCACAATATTCTTGTCTGTGAAGCCATTTTTATGCAACGCAATGATGGCTGCACGCGTTTCTTTGCAGGTCACCATGATTAACAATGAAAGAACAATGATTTCAAGCATCACCCTCCTTTTAACATGTCACGTCTGCCATTCTAACCCAATCAGCCTGACATAATGATCTCCAGCCTTGTGTTCATCAACATTCTCACCTAGAAACAAGACGATTACTGAAATGATCTCAGCAGGTCCTTTAATCACAGCAATGAAATGCAGTGGATAGTTTTTTTTCGGGATTTTGGGAAGTTAATTTTCATGGCAAAGAAGGACTATGCAATTCATCTGATCACTCTTCATAACATTCTGCAGTATATGCAAATTGCTATTTCAAAAACTTAAGCAGCAACTTTTCCAATTTCCAATATTTATGTAATTCTCACAAATTTTGGCCACGACTGTAATGTCAAAGTACAACCAGAACACACTGATGACATCATTGCTGTGGGGTTCCCTATTATAGATTGCTATTATTCCGCCTATAGACGCAAAAAACAAAAGTTTGCTGTCCACTATTTTATTTCCAAATTCTGGCTTACTTTGATATCATTTTTAATGTTACATAATTTCAGTTTGAAAGCAGAGCTAAAATCAAAGGAAGCAAATGGGTTAGATGTAGAGTGACTGACAAAACCAAGGTATCCGCCACACCGGAGAAACTTTTTGTGGGACTAGACTGAGCTTTTCGACTTTCTAGTTGAAAAAATTGTGATGTTGTGTCCAGACAATGTGGTGATTGTAACCAAAGAAGAATTATGTATGTAAGAAACCCAATAATCTGGAAGGCTTATGCCCTTATAACGATGTCCTACATGTAACTGAGCAAGTCTGTATTAATTAAGTCAGGTGACACAGATATTCTTCTTATTGCCATCAGTGTTTTTGCAACTCTCCAGGGTGAAGGCTTAGAGGAACTGCGGTTAGAAGATCAGTCCATCAGGTGCTTACCAGATCACATGGTAACATAGTAGAAAATCTTGGGCTAGAAAAGTCCAGTGTTATGATTTTTTTTTTCATGCATCTACTGGATGTGATCATGTTTCAGCCTTTCGTGGGAAATGGGAAAAGTCTGCATGACAAACATGGGAAGTTTGTCACAAGGTGTCTCAGGTCTTCCAGAAACACAGTCAGTACACCCACCTGTTACGGATAATGAAGCACTAGGCATTTTTAAAAAATTCTATGTAAATTATAATGTAAGACAAGAATAGTACTGAAGATGGAGTAAATGAAGCATGGCTTGACTTGTTTGCTCAGGAAACAGGAGACCCTATGATGCCATCCCACCTACAAGGGCATCTCTGCAACAACACATAAAGCAAGATACTGTACTCATGCTTCATGTTTCTGGGGCCAGGCAACTGTATGTCAAATGCAGACAGAGAGTTGTGCTACCTGGGGGGGGGGGGTGTAAAGGTTTTCATTTGGAAAATGCCGTGGGTAGAATACTCCCATCAGTTAGCCAGAGCTGTCAACAGTTGACAAAATGCGGGCGCAAGACTGACTGTCATGGAAGATGTAAGTGCTTCTGCTTGGGTATGAAATGTACACAGCTTTATGGTTGCAAGTGCAATGATTAGATCTAAAGCAAGTGTAGATCAGATAGACAGCTGTTTATTTATTTTTTTTAGATGCTGTAGATACTGCAGACATTAAATTTCAACCCGATGCAGTTAGTGATTATAGTACCTGTTCAATTGTGAAATGATGTGTTGATTAAACTAATTCCAAATGTGTAAGTAACATGCCTTTTCAAAATAATAAAGTAATATAGTATAGTAATATAAATGGATAGAATATGACAATCAGTTAATTATACATGTAAGTCCAAGCCTGTGGAAAAAGGCAATTTTTGCTTTTTTTTTTGCTTCTATCTACATTATTGCAAAACAATATATATATATATATATATATTGCAAAAAAAATAAATAAATATAAATATA
>QMIH01000015.1:51207-71206 GCA_003987875.1 Clarias batrachus | reverse complement strand
ATATATATATATATATATATAATTTTATATATAAAATATATATTATATATACTTATAACCCTGTGCTATTGAATTCTCCAATCATATTGGTCAGAACAGATGTCGTTCAAATTACGGCTTTAAATGAATGAGCTTGCTATAATATAAAATAATTAGGTAAAAGGTAATTTGAAGTGACTTATACAGTGGAACCTCGGTTTGCGAGTAACGTGGTTTACGAGTGTTCCGCAAACCAAGCAAAGATTTTTAATAAATTTTCGGAAACCGAGCAAGTATTAGTTTACGAGCGCCGAGTATCATGTATCACGCATGCGACTCTTATTTTGACACCGAGCATCACTCTTGCGCTGCGGAATTGTGTGTAATCGTCTCCCCTGCTAGGTCTTAGTGCTCGTCTCTTACTTGCATAATCAACATCTCCCTCTCTATTTCAGCATCTCTTATGTGTGTGCGTGCGCGTAATTTGACACCGACACACCCACACACACACACACACACACACACACACACACACACACACACACTCTGACACACGCACAGACCCTCTCTCGCCTTTTCACCCCCTCCCCGGCTTCACAAACGCACAGAAACATCTTTTCAAAGGTAAGGTGATGGTTCATTTGTTTTGTTTTTGCTTGTTTTTTTACTTTACCGCAGTGATTCCCTTAGTATGCTTACGCCAGTGTCAGAGAGATTAATTTTTTTCCTGTTAAACGGTGTTTCCGGTGTGTGTGTGTATGTTTGTTGTCAAACTTAAAAAGCGAGGTGGGAGGAGGGAGGAGGAGTGTTACTGTGTAAAACACACACACACACAATAAACACGGCGCCTGTCATGTTTAATCCCTTTCATATTTCTTTTTCAATAAAACAAATGCAGTAGTAATGCATTAAGAGAAGATGATGTAGTAAAAACCTGCGACAGTGTGGGCTGGAAGGTGCTGTAAAGTGTTCTGGTTTCCACATGCTCTGGAACGAGACCTTGTGTCCTGAGAACATGCAGTGCGATCCGCTCACTCGCTGGGCCCAGGTGTCGATGAATTTCTTTGTTAGCCTCTACAGATGTATATTTTAAAAAATGATCGTTCAAATAAATTAGAGAACTGAATATTTTAGGTTTAGCACATCAGTTAATAAAAACCGCAAAGTCACCAAAGTCAGAGAGCTGATATTCCCGGCCATTAAAACTCAAGGTGTTCCCGTTGTCCTCAGATCTAGGAGGAGGCACTGACTTCAGACGTGCATGGTGCTGAAGAATCTGTGACGGCTTCAGCTGATCTCTCCACTGATTTGGCCCAGATCTGTTCTCCCAGAAATAACATACAGTATGTGCAGGTCAGAGACTCATTCATGATAATTAATTTGATAACCATTTAAGCTGTACCAAATATGTTTCCAATTAATTCATTAATTAGATTTATTTTAAATATATTCATTACACAAAATTTATCTTTCATGCTATTGATATTATTACGGAACTCTCACCAAATCTCAATCAATTTATCAGACATGGTATCAGAATATCAAGTGCTTATACTGCGGTGTTCCATACAGTTTTACTGGTTACATATACTTTTTTTCAACTGATATTAGGTTTATCTTTATTTCAAACCCTGATTTTTCAAATTTGACCAGTTAAATTCAAAACAAAAGGCAATATCAGTAAGCCAATAAGTCAGTATTTGCCTTGTTTGCACAAAGTGAATTATTTTTGGTGGATGGAATCGACTACAAATCTTTTGGGTTTTTGCTGATTTTTTTTATTGGATTTTATTAATTATGTGAAAATGTTTTTGCAGCCCAATTAAAAAAAAATAAAAAATTGTATACAGATTCTCACATGCAATAAGTCTGTGGCAGACCACAGTAAGATCCGAAGCGAGAAAATAAACGATTCTCCAGGTCAATCACTGTCTCTCCTACTTTCTCATCATGAGTAAGAAGATCAAAGTCATAAATGGAGATCTTCAGATCTTTGTCTTGTGGGAGGAAGCATGACATCTCAAACATTCTGTCAATGAGAAAATATTAATGTGGTTAACTACAAGGACATGACGAACAAATGCATGAATAACTGTAATCCTTAAAAAAACAACACACACACACACACACACACAACCACACACACACACACACACACACACAAAACACACACACACACACACAAAACACACACACACACACACACACACACTACCTTCCAAACACTGGGTTTAGAGTATTCGGTATGTAATTGTCTCTGTCATCCATGGTCTTTCTTCCCAGTGCGATCTTAATGTATGGATCACACTATATATAAAACACATTAAACAATGTATAAAAGAGTGCATCATACAGAAATGTATAAAATAAATAAATAAATAAAAAACATGTGATTTAGGTGAAATGCTCATTCTGGTGTTAAGGAGCATGACGCTTACTAAACCGTTGTTGTCTTTGGGTTGCAGGCAACCTGCGCTGATCACGTAGATCCTGACGATACACTCCTGAGGGCCACTGTCAGGAAGTTCTCTGAACTGCTGTGGAGGTAGGAGTACAGCCGGGTCATCTGAGAGCGGGTAGAGTTTGAAGGATCCCTAAAAAAAAACAAATAAATGGTAATACAAACATATAGTATATTCAAACAACTTTCATCCCTCATATGCAGAAGTTTTTACCTTAAACTCCCCGACCACAGAGGGATCGTCCTCACCAGTGTTCTTTCCATGCAAGAGTTTGAATGTTTTACAGAAATCAGTCAATTTCTTATATCCATCCACATTTTCAAGCTCACAGCTAAAAACCTGTAACAATATACACAATTCAGAAAAATATTATATCTTTGCTTTATTGTTTTGAAATTACAGGCTTATAATGATCAGAGCTGCAAGTGAAACATTTACATGCTGTCTGAAAAAATGGCCTTTTACATACAGTAAAATATCTGGCCAGGATTTATCTGAGCCAAAAAAAAGACTACTTTGACAAAGAAAGATATTTATCGTACTGTAACTAAGAGTTCAGCTCTTACAGTACCTTCAGGGTGTCATATCCTTTATCAAGGTATGGGCCACATTTCTCATGTTTTCCAATTGAAGCATAAAACTTACTCCACCAATCAATCTCCTCTTTCTCCTGTAATACAAGGTAAAAATAAATAAATACACATGCACTATTTATGGAATATAGTACCTAATATGTAAAAATAAAAGTGTATAATAAAATAAAGGGTAATAAAAAAATAATCACCTTCTCTTCCTGACAGGTTTGATTCCAAAAAAAACAGAAAAAGAAGAAATGTTAAACATAAGATAAATAATATAAGCACAGCAATGACATTGAGACCTTGTGTTAGTCAAGTTTAACTTAATCACAAGCCAATTAGATTTATTGCTAGTAAATGGATGCGGCGAATGCTCGCCAATTTCAAAATGATCAAAGCATTGAAATTTGCAAAGGAAAAAAAAAG
Source organism: Clarias batrachus (assembly GCA_003987875.1). Classification (NCBI taxonomy): domain Eukaryota; kingdom Metazoa; phylum Chordata; class Actinopteri; order Siluriformes; family Clariidae; genus Clarias; species Clarias batrachus. Next base: position 67,761 of record QMIH01000015.1, on the reverse strand, counting down.
AGGTGATTTTAGATTCTTATGGGTGTTTTTACAGTTACCAAGTAAAAAGACATTACATTTTGCTAATTTTTCACATCGTTTACATCATACATACATGGAGTGGAAAAGATGGGTCCATTTTCACCATCTCTGATGAGAAGCCGTGCATAAACTGAAAGTCACAATGCTGACAGTGAAAACACGCTCAGACACGGATGCCCTAAAATATTTCAGGGTAAGTAGTGAGTTTAATGTCAAATACTTCACCTGCGTTTCAAGAAGAGGCCTTTCCTCCATGTTAATGCATTGATCCTGGGGAGTCCTTGCCATCAAAGCCACTGCAGGAAAAATATATACAGTAAGTTCAAAAACCACAAGACTTGTTTTCTCTTTACAATTCAGTCCTACAAAGACAATGCAGCTTTTAGACTGTTATAATATACATCATACCTTTCGAAGACATAGCCACTTCAGCCACAGTGCTATAGGGGTCACATCTGTACTCTTCCAATGAGTCAATGGTGCACTGACCTACTACAGGCTTCCTCCCAAATGGCCTATGATCAATAACTTTCAGCACAATTGGAGGTGTGTACATCTCCTCCTTAGGCAAAAACTTTAGGATCAAGTAACAGATTTCTTCAGAGTCGTATTTCATTAACATACAGAGTTTGCTCTAAAAAAAAAAAGAATATGCCCACAAGAAATAACATCTTACCACTTTCAACTGAAGAACACTTCCTGGGAAGTTGGGGCTCTTTTTCATGTTCCTGATGACTGCTGACTGAATCCTCTCACCCCCACATTCCACCACCAAGCTCGGAGAGGTCACAGGTGCCAACTGGTAGGTCTTCATGTTGCGCAACCCCCATGCCAGAATCTACACAAACCACATCAAGTGATTTAAAAACGAGACTAATAAACTAATAATTGCAATGTTTTTCACAATACAAAACATGCTACAGACTCGGACAGGGTCGCAAAAGATGCTAACTGATTTTAAAAAATTATTTAAAAAAGCATAATTCCTAACCAATAAAATAACAAATATTGTAGTATTCTGTATGTAAGTTCAAGAGGATTTAAATCACAGTTCACCTCTATCATAGTGAGCTGCACTACAGGACGAACCCCCTGAGGCACCATGTACAGCATGTCTCCTCTCTTTGGTGGGACACTGGGAAGTTCAGTCTCACTTCCCTGAAGAAAATCACAGAAATATTACACTACAACCACACAGAATATATTTATGATCGTTTGTACTTCCTTAGTAGGAACGGAATACTGGTACCTTGTTTCTTAAAATGAGTTCAGCGGAAACCAGGATTTGTCCAGCAGGCACTTCCTTGTTTATGACGGGGCACCAGAGAAGCTTAGGAGATATATCCATGGCTGGGTTCAATTTCACTAACGGCAGGCAGCTACTTCTGCCCAACAGCTCGTCTTTCCCCTGGAACATGCATAATCATATTAACGCATTATATACAATACAATCCACTGAATAAGTATTCACCCCCTTTAACTTTTCAAAATGTTTAAGTCACATAAAACTTGTTAAAATAGTTGAGGAAGTAAAAACGGACAAACCACTTGGTCACTGTCAAATATCTCCAAAACAACTTGAGGTGGATTGCGGGCAATGGTTTGGGGATCTCCACAGATTGGCACTTTGTTGAAGATAAGAGTTTGATCCCAGGTTGGGCTTAAGTTGGACTTGATTATTTCTGTGGTCTGGCTCATGTGTAAGAATGACACATGCACATATGGATCTGTAATCAAGCCATTAAAAAAAAAAAAAGATTAAGGGTCATTACAAAAAAAAATAAACCACAAAATAAAAAAACACTTTACTAACATTAAGAACAACCATGAATCGGGATAACTAACCTGAGAAACTGTCTTGATCCAAGGCAAGCAAGTTTCTGGCCTGGTAAACATAAACCCGCAGGTGGTATTCATAGGATCCTGTAATAACAGAAAACTGAAAATTCTTAAAAGACATATGTGGGTCATTTTTTTATCATTATTAGTTTATTTAATTTTTTCATTCAAAGTGACTTAACAGAGTGAACAAAATCGTACTTACGGTCAAAAGTACACGACACATTAGGTGTATTGGCTCCAAACAAGTTACTGGCATCTGATTTTGAGCCCTTGTCATCCGCGTTTGCTTTTTTATCAATTCCCTGTGAAGTAAATCAAATACAAAACCCGAAATAATTAAATATTTAAATTTTATTAAATGTTTTTATTTATACTCTGTAATTTAGTACTGTCATTTTTGTTAATTTTACTCACCAGCGCCCCCTCTAGTTTAAAGATGGCTGACGCTCCAATGCTGTCAGAAGGTTCCATCTTCCTTCTCCAGCGACGCCGACGGAACGAATCAGTGGAGCGCTCATTTTGATGGAACTTCCATCCAATAAGAGAAGAAAACTCCCAACCTTCTGGATGTCCTGTATCTTTCTTCTAAAATTTAACATTAAGAAGGATTTATTATCAGGTGAATACAGTACTATGAGTAAACCTCTGATTTACGAGAATGCTAATGTACCGTACCTCAGCGGCTAAAGCACCAGCAGCCACCGTTTTGCGCGGTCGTATGTGTCTTCTGCGACGGTGGACATGGTACATTTTCTCAGCTGCCACCCATGACCTGGGCTTATCATCTGGAGGAATGGTGATGCCATATTCCCAACCTTTAACCAAATATTCACATTTATTATCTTATTCAAACACATATAAATGTAAACATGTAAATATACAGATAAATCCAGCCAGCTGTCTAGTACAGTCCTGTACAGTAAGTCATGTACAATATGTAAGGAAGCTAACCTCTCTCATCCACTGCCCTTTTTTCATCAAAGGTCCACTCATCCATCCATTTCCATCCATGAGGGCACTCTATCTCCTCTGGGGAACGAGCGTTCTCTCCATTCTGTAAGCAGATACTATACTCAGAATTCTCAAAAAATGTTTGTCACATTGGTAGTTATTTCTACATCAAAACAACCATTTTAAAGCATTCAGCACAGCTTCAAATATGTGTGCATCCAGCTGTTAAAGTGCAAGGTAATGTAACCTGTATGTGTATACTGATATTCGTACCACATTTGTATACTGCGCTGGCGCTGCTGCCCACTCTCCTCCAGGATTACAAGTCTGATTCTCGTAAACTTCTTCCACAAACTCACTGTGTCCTGCATCAGCCTCGGTCAGCAAACTGTCACATATATCACAATATGATTATAAATACTTACTTTATGCTACTTGTTGATCATTTTTAAAAGTGGGCTATCCATCAAGCTAATCTACCCACCTTTTCCCAGGATCCACAAACCAGTCACCGTCCCACTGCCAGTCTACAGGGGGCATGAAATACTCTTGCTTCGGGCAATTCAGAAGACCCGAAGTATTGCCCATAATTTTTGCTTGGTTCTCATACTGAAAAAAGAAAAAAAATTCATAGATTTGAAATTAATCATTAATAATTATTCAAGTAGCCTTAATGAAGAGTAAGTGTGACTGTGTGAAATATATAAATATACATTTAAAAGAAGTATAAATGAATTTACCAGTTCTGCAAAAAACGTAAATGTTCCCTCGGCATAAGCATTGAACTTTTTCTCGACTGCGCTTAATCCCAGCCACATATTCACCCGTAATTGTACAGGGATCTTGGAACCCTTGTTTTTATCCATTGGGTACTGCAGAAGAAAATACACCTTTAGACTTTTAGTTTGCCATTAGCCAAATGCCTTGGTTGTGATGGAGAGAGTACGCTGAGTGGTACTTTGTATAGACAAAGAGTTATTCTATCAGCATGTGCAATCTGAACACTATAACAGCTAATGTTGGCATTTTATGATATTAAATGCAATTCTACCATCCTCCTAAAACTGATATTAATGTGTTAACTCTCAAATGCTTGTTCTTTGCTCACTCTCTCTCTCTGTCTCTCTGAGCTAATGCTTTCCTTGTTTGTCTCTGGATGGACATCTATACAACTTCCACTCTTTGTTGTCCCCGATTTCACCACGACATGTTAAAATCATTTATGTGCTTTGAAGTAACAGATGTGAATGACACCAGGCATTTGGCCAAACATATAAAAACTGTCTTTTTTTGTTACTAAACAGAGACCTTTTTGACACCCTCTTGTATTACTTTCAGTACAGAACTTGTACTACAGTATAATACCTTTAGAAAGATGGTCTGAGTTTTTCCACAGTACTGGCCACATGCCGCCTCGCTGTGCACCGAATATAGAACTTGATGGGCTGGAATGCGACTGTAGGCCACCCGTTTCTCTCCCCTCAACATCCAGATAACCACATCAGGCATGCTGTTCTGGGGCTGTAGAGAATAAAATCAACGAGTCCTCAATCCAGCACAAACAATTCATTGTAAATAGAGTTAGAGCACTAGTACAGGATGATGTGTAAAGCTTGTGTAAGATTAAAAGGAAGTAAAAAACAGCCATTTAACAGACTGTGAAAAAAAAAAAATCCACCTCCTCGGCTAGTTGCTTAAGTCTGTCCAGCCAGCCGTCAATGGTGGGCAAACTGTCTGAAATATTAGCGCCCATCTGTAACAATAGCTCAGCCGAAGTCAGGATGTTCTTCAAGGTGCTGTCTCTGAGCTTCTTAATCTGGATGTCCAGGGCTGTGAGGTTAGGTTTATCCTCCAGGTCTGGGAGTTTAAAGCTAAGGAGATTGATTTTAGACTTTGAAACATTGATGGAAAACCTTCATATATAAAACGTTTAGGAAGAAATAAAAATAACCTCACCTGCTGATGTCCTCCATGAGTTGGCTTAAAAGCTTGGTCCGAATTTCATACAGTTTGTTGTCTGGGACTTTGGCTAGTATTTCTGTTTTCAGATCAGTGATGTTGTATTGCTAAAATTGGTAAACAAGTTGTGGGACAAGAGTTTATAATTCCAGCTCAAATCAGAGAGACTGAAGTTAGTAGAATTTTTCAAGTGCACAGTTAATTGTTTAAATGAGTGTTACTGTATCTCTCAACAATGTAGAAAACATACCAAACGGTTTGCAATGTGGAGAATGATGTTAACAGCGTCTAAGCGATGACTGATATCCTCCCAAAATGACATGACGGCAACAACAGGTTTTGTTTCAGCCCAGGGCAAGTAGTAGTACTGATTACCTATACAGGCAGAACACAGAATGATTAAGCAGGAGAAAGCAAGTGACACTCTGGAATGACTGTTTATATATAGTTCCCACAGACAGATGCATCTATTCTGCAAGTTATCCATTGATTTTCAAGGGCCAAGCATTTCATTTGATGAATTTTCACAGGGACAACTTCAATAGACTCTGTGCCACCTTGTCTGGGATTGTCCTTCACGGATTTTCAACCTTCTTTAAAATATCTGCACTATTCAACTATATCATATTGTGCTTGAGGTTTTTTGTAAATATCAATTAGTTTTATGCCGTCACCCAAGAACATCCCTGATTCTACAATATACTTTCAATATACTCTGGAATTCACCTGATTCCACAATATGCTCTCAGCATAGCTTAAAACAACCATCATCGATCCAGAGCATGCAAATTCTCCATGACTCCACGGTATACCCACACACACAACATGTTATCCTGGTTAAACTATCAAGGGTTTAAATTAAAAAGAGCCTGATGCCACATAATGCTCCTAAGTATGCTCCAAAAGCATGCTGGTGTCCTAAATCAGAATCCACCATGATCCTAGAAAAAAAACTCAGATTCCATCTTGATTTCTCAGTACATTCATTAGTTCCAGTGTACTCAAAACCAGTTCTGATACTTAAGTAAGTCGATCTATTTATCATCTTTACCATCAAAGACGGCACAGCTGTATTGAGTGGTGGAAGCGAGAGGTTTGCATGTCGAGTCCAGATTGTTGCCATAGTTTCCAATGCTAACTTCAAACTGAATAGGCTCGCCAGGGTCTTGGATCATGGTGGCACTGTGGAACACAGCACACAGGCAGTATTTTCTTCTCCGCTGATATTTCTGTAAAATATAATAATTAATAAAAATGACATGCAAAACAAAAGGGTTGGATATCATGCATATCACAGATGCTCAACTGATGTAGGTACCTGAGCAACCAAAATGTCATCATTTGATATGGCCTCTAAGTCATTCTCCGGCTTTCCCTCAAGCTTAGTGGAAAGCTCAATGAGAATGCGTCCCCTGTAGGCTACACCTTCCCCCTTTGAGAAAGATTTGACAATATTACATTATAAGATGAAATAAATTGATGATAAAGAAATATTGGATGATTATTACTTGCCTTTCCAAAGTTAAGGTCTTCATAAGGATCAAATAAACTTGAAAACTCCCTTGGGCTGCCATACAGGTTAATGTAGCTTGGGCCAAATGCAGGCAGAAAGCCAACGCCAGACTCCCCGGTTTCTCCTGTGAGAATGACAGAACTGTTATTTACCCATGGCTTTCTTAAAATAATAATAGATGAAGGGTTAGCCGAGTTATTGCTTTCCAGAGACGGGTGCATGTATTGAGACGTTTGGCAGGTGACAACACTGTTATAGTAAGTATAGCACAGTTTAAGAACGCTGTTAATGCTAAAGCCATTCCAAAGGTTTATAAAAGTTAGAGATGTCGGTGTAAGTTGTGAGAACCATGTGGCATCGAGATTATGAAGGTTGTATCTAGATCGTTAATACAGTACGTAATAGCATACAGCTGGATAACCAATACGAGCAAGCAAAGAAGCAGTAACAGAGAAATAGTTTTTTTTTTTGTATTGTTTAATATGTGTGACTATTATGAACAGCATGCATAGTGCTATGGAAAAGCTGAAAGGAGTTGAACCTATTTACCTGTATATCCTGGAAACACATTTCCTGGATCCTCCACTAGTGTAGCGGAACAATAAAGTAGGAAAGTCTTTTCAATGGGTAACCCCAGAACAACCCATTTTATTACTGTACAATACTCCACCTTCATATATTCCAGGTTCATACACTCTGTGCTGGATTGTACTGTAATACTGACATGTAATAATATGCTTTTTACATTCCACCCTAAATACCATACCTTCAACTTCACCACCAGAGGATGCTATTGAGGTCAGATTCAAGAACGTAGTGCCTATGGCATCATTTCTTGTGGGGCGATCCCTAAAAAAGAGGAGGGGATTGAGAGACACCATCAGTTAAAACGACCTAGCACGTGAGCCGAAATGCGCGGCGGTCACAGCCCGCCACTGGATCTCCTCAGATTTTCCACAGTTCCCTAAGTGGGCTTTAGCAGAGAAATGCTCTATGGGAGTGAAAACACCACACTGACTCATACAGTCTGTCGGGATCCACCCAGCTTTTACAATCTCCCATTTCAAAAGTCCTGGAGTATTAAGTTCATGACAGAATCCCAAAACAACATTGCAAGTGTGCTTCATTTTCTTATTTTCTCTACAAAGATACCAGACAAGCATGTGTTAAAGGGACATACCAATCGAATGCAGTCAATTTAATCCGGTCACACATAGATGGAAACTACAGAAGGGGAAAAAACATCTTAATTCACATAAAACAAACAGCAACAAATTCTACATATAAAGAAAATGCAACACCACCCATCATTATTACCTTAACCTGTAGATTAAGAACCTGGTTCCATTCAGGGTTTGCATTCTGCTCGATTATTTTTGTGCACAGCTACAGTATGAAAAAAAAAAGAAAAAAAAGGCAAAACTCAGTGGAACATTCCACACAATGTTCTCTCATTTGAGAATACGATTTCAGGTTTTATACCTTCTTTCCAGCAAACCAGGCCTCGATGAATGAATCTACTAGATTCTTTTTATTGCTTTTTACTCCAAATACCTCTTTTAAAGACCAAGACCAAGAATCATCCACTGAAAGTATGAGAAATATTATTAAAAAGTTGATAGAACTTGTGTGTGAGTTTCTGTAAACAGCAAGATATACAGGTACCATACAATGTTCCATACAATTTACATTACAACAATGCTACATACAGTGTATGACAAAAGGGAGGAAACGTACAGTAATAGAAAAATACAAGTTGTTATATTCTCAATATTAGTTTCTGTGTAAGCAAGATGCAGTATTCCACGATTTTTAATATTAATAAGTATAGAGGCAGCTCCTTTTCTGGGGCACCTGAAGTAAATATGAATCGTGATCACAGTACAGTTGTGAAGTGCATTCTAATATTCCACGACAGGATAAAAAAGGTGAAAAAAATGCTGTTGTTTTTGTTCTTGTAGCTGCTGCCATTAAGGGGATGCCTCAGGGGACCTGTCGATCCAAACTCAGGAACATCTGAGTGTTAAGGCGTTGGCCTCCTGAACAGAAGGTCGCAGGTTCAAATCCCAGGTCCTCAAGCTGCCACTGTTGGGTGCTTAATAAACACTGAGTTGCTCATACAGTATGTGGAAAGAGATAAATGTAAACTGTACAAATGCTGTAAATGTGAAGGCCCTGCTTGACGCAACCCTCTCATTTCTATCTGGGACCAAGACTAAAATAACAATCTTGATGATCCACTAACGTTTCAATTATAATTAGCTTATAAGTTAAATTGAACAGCATAGCTTAGCCACAGGATAAATCACTTTTTTAAACACATTTCTTCAAAACATACTGTATTTCTAAAATGTAGCATTTAATTTGCAAAGTAGAAAAATATGTAAATACACTCTGTATATGGTGATGATTTCTTTTAACATTTTTGAAAGACTCATACTGTTGGTTTTGACACAGTCAGAGGTAAAGTTTTAACCCTTTTTTGCTTATACGTAAAGAGTGAAACAGAGAAGCTGGTGAGGGCACAGTTATTGAATAATAAAAGAAAAAAATAATATTATATGTCTAGTTAGATGACGTTCGGTCATAGACAAAAAAAAATGTGGTAAAACATTTCTTGATGTGCAATTTTGGGAAAATCTTTAGCCTGTATATTGACTCAATATTTTTCTACATATTTCTTACTTTCCAAACTAAAACAATGACTGAACAAAATGGTGGTGTAATATTAAGTTTCAAGCATGTTCATGCGCTGGGTGTGCTTCAACTGTTTCCGCTTGAGAAATGACAACATTGCATGATGTAAATAAATACTGGTTGATTATGGTACTGTATGATAAGAAATCCCGGCATACTTTGAGGGAGGTCCTCAGCACGAAACACTTTGAGTTGCAATGTGACCCATCTCAACGCGATTCCAGCGGGCAGCAGGAGGTTGCTTTCTACGTCATCATTATCGCTGTCTTGCTCCCTCTTCTCCACCTGTCCAGTGAGACATCAATACTATCACCACTTTGTCTCATTCAGGAGGACTACTGAGCATCTTGGAATGCACCTACAGTGTATGCGCTCCAAAAGTATGTTACCTTTCATAATTCAATCGATGCAATTATTGATCTATGAAAATAATCAACGTTTTCAAACAGATTGAAGTACAGTATGGGGAAAATATACCCAATGATCCTCATATAAAGATTGCATAAGGATATATGTATAGACAATGCAGTTGGGAGAAAAAGTCATGGACTCATACTATGTGAGGATATTCAGATCACTAGATGTTAAAACAATAGTGAGGACACGATTAGACAAAATGAGTACCGGAGGCTCATCACCGGTCCCAACGATGAACATGCTGACTTTCAGGTAACCCTTTGCTCCAGAGCTTGAGTCATCTGGGTCGTTTAAAAGCAGCCATTTCCTCATGACACAGTGAGCTATAGTCCACAATAAAAACACACAGACAATGTCATTGTTTTGACAAGTGAACATGAGCAGTCATACATAAATCAAGCTGCAGTGCGTAAATTCAGAAACGTACACGTTTCATCGTAGATGTAACCAACATCAACCTGAAACAGTAAAGAGAATTAAAAAATTAACATTATTATTACAAACCTTAAGTGTATTTCACTTTTTAACCTGATGGGTGTACAGTAGTCAATATGTTCTGTATTAAGTTTATATGGAATACCTTAAATTCTCCCATAAGACTGTCAGCCCTCAGTGATGAGGAGTTGTACACCTGTAGCAGGAGAGAACATTTATTTATTTATAGGGAGCCTCCTATACTAAATACTAAACACATTAAGGCTACTACTACCACTCAGCCGGGAGGGCCGAAGACTATCATGTGTTTCCTCCGAACCACGTGACGCCAGCCGAGCGCATCTTTTCGAACTGCTCGCTCACGCACCGTTGGGGCGGAATAACACAGTCGGAGGACAGCGCTATCCGCTCCTTGATTGACTGTAGAGCCGTGATTAATGTGGGAGCACTAAGTACCTCTCATCCCTCCCCTCTGAGAGAGCCCGGCCAATCAGCTCTCTCTAAACCTCCGGCTGCGAGAGGTTACAGCATCATCCGGGATTCGACTCCGGATGATAGGGTGAGCACTTTACCACTGCTCCACTTGGAGGCTAGGAGCGAACTTTTTTTTTTTTAATTCAGCTTCTTTAGAAAAATACTGGATCACTCCATTTTTATAAATTTGAAACAGAACTATTTGAAACACACTACACTGAAAAAACTAAATCTGAGATGTTGTAAATGTAGCATTATTAAATCTGTGTACTTAACAACAAATAATCAAGTTTTTACATAAATATATCTAAGTTAGAAATTAATCTGCATTTGTTCAGAATACAAGACAATGTGCATATTTTCCTTAACACATTTCTTTTACGTAATCCCTGACAATCTTTTTAAGTGCACACACACAACAAGCAATAAGCATGTTCATTTTACTCTGTTTAAATAAAACTGCCTCCCCATGGAAAAAGCGTGAGAAACCCCGTATCAAATTAAAAGTGTACCCAAGCCTCATTGCGGTAGGAAACATCTCTTTGGAGCATTCTGTTCACCTCGTGCGCGAAAGGTTTTAACCAGCAGAAGACGACCCTGTGGATGTTGTGAATTCAGAACCAAATGCACTTTGAAGGAATTGTGGATGTGCAGGAGTGTATGCACATAATAAAAAGTGTTCTTACTTCAAGTTTTTTGGTGGGTTACAAAATTACAAAACTGGTATTTTAACTATAATATACAAGAAACGCCTATAGTTGCTAACTAGATAATGTGAGTATATGTAACTTTAAAATGAGACTAGGACATTTAATAAAACAAAGTAGGCCCCACTCCAAGTAATATGGAAATGTAAAAAAAAAAGAAGGAGTTAAATTTCAATTAAAAAAACATATTTGAAACTCTTAAAGTTAAGTAGAGCATGGACACAAAACAATGACTAGAGAAATTGTTGAATTAAGTAGGGTTTACTTGTGAAATTAAGTAGACTTTACTAGCAAAAACTATTTTTTACATAAAGAAATGTAAGTAGTACTGTAAATACAAAGAATAGTCTTGCTTGAACTACATAATAATCTGATGCAAAAAGTTACCTTAATTTTTTTAAGTAGATCAGGCTGGATATTTTTATCAGTGTATAATGACAATGGAATACTCAAAAGATTGAAAGAAATAAAAATATCAAGTAACAGATTCAATATTTAAGCTATTAATCTAAATGTGACAATTGATGACACTTAAAGTTCGTTTTTAAACTTCAGCACATTTCCACCTGAATCATTTTTTACTAACCCGAATGCTGACGTGTTGATCAAAAAGCTCTGACGGCAACATGTGGACGTTGTAGAAGAAAATCTGAAAAAAAGTCGATTTAAAATAAGCACACATTAATCCACCACTATGACAAAGCGAAGAGTTTTATTGAGTGTTTATGCACACGCTAGGAACATCGATCCTGTCAGTATGCATGCATATACATGTACATCAATACCTCATCAAAGAAGGGGTTATTCCCTCTTTTGATGCGAGTCCTGTGGGTTTCTCCACAAACATGTATTTTCACAACAGGCTTTATGTTGTTTCCAGGCAACTGCCGACCTTCGATGATCCGGACCCGGAGCTTGATCATGGAAGAAAATTCCAATTACATCCAAATGCACACGTCAGTGTTTACTTTGTTCTTTCAGCATTGGAAAAAAGGAACTAAATTTGACCCAAATTAAGTCCTTACTTAAGAATCTTTCTTTCTTAGACATGGTATGGAAGCCACTGTACCTGGAAGTCCTGCGGTTTGTTCGATAAAGGCCTCTGTTTTCTGGTCCGAGATTTTTGACCCGGCTGAGTGGGAGATAAACCCCCTGTATCAGTGGCATCTCCAGTTCCATCTGTGCCACCTGTTCAAGAACACAAACACATACAGTAAATGTACACAAATCCTGTGCCACCCCTCATTTTTATAATTTGCTTCCAAAGAGCCAGACTTTCTTATCTTTCTCATGGAGGAATGGTAGTTCTCCTGAAGGACCTTTTTGGCTCTCATTTCTACATCATATACAGTAATTTAATATGAAGAAATGAGGGCTGGCTCAGGACTTTTGCTATATATTCTTTATATTACATTAACATTCTACATTATAACACAATATCGGCTTAAAACAAATAAAGTAAACTTGTTCAGAAGATATAAACTAGTGTGATTGCACTTTGGCGGCATGGTGGTGTAGTGGTTAGCACTGTCGCCTTGCACCTCCAGGATCCGGGTTCGCTTTCCATCTCTGTGCATGGAGTTTGTAGTCCAAAGACGTGTAGGTTAGGTTAATTGGCATTCCCAAATTGCTTGTAGTTTGTGAGTATGTATGTGTGCCCTGCGATGGTTTGGCACACTGTCCCCGCCTTGTATTCATTAAAACATCAAAACCTCTCTTTGGAGCAACAGCTTTGGCTTACCATCTGCATCTTCAGTTGATGGTGTAAATAGGATTGATTTCTCAAAGTTCTGACCAGTTTTCCACAAATTGCTTCACTTTCAATCTCATTCCATCTTCTAAAGCAATATATTAGATGGTTCACATAAACTGTAGACCTTTTTAAACATGTCAGTAATATGATATTTGGTTTGATTCAGTGAATGGATGTTACTACTGCAACATTTGAAAACTAGTTTAACTGCATTCCAGAGAAGAAAAGCTGCTTTGAGAAAAAAAAAATATCCAGCATCCTGCTGATCCATCCTTAGATTTTTGTTGTTAAGGATAAAAACAAATTCATAATTTAAAAAAAAAAAAAACATACCGGTGGTTCCTGCCGCACCGCCATCTGGTCGATCATTTGTGTGCGGAGGAACGTTAGCTGGAGGTTCATAACCAATCAGAAGATCGATTGTGGCCTACAGTTCGAGAAATTGACAACAGATTAATTATACAGTTATCTTAATCATGATAGAATTTAGCTTTTATTTTCCCCATGTGCTTTATACTCAAATAAAAATGAAGAAGTTGAAGCACTTACTCCAATATTTTGCTTGCTCTCATTAACTAAAGGCAAACCTTTTGAAGGGAGCGACTTCACTTCTCCACTAGCTAGGTCTTTTAAGTAGACTTTTGCAAAGCCGATAAACCTGTAACAAAAGATTGGATCCAATTTGGCATTGATTTTGATTGTGTCGAATAACAAAGCATGCTAGATAAAGTAAAACTACTAAAACCTTTAAAATGAAATAAATGTGGATAAAGTGTATAAAATATGTATATATTTTATCCCTTTGTATAACATTCACTAAAATGTAAAAATTTCAAGAATTGTTTTTTGTGTGCGTGTGTATGAGAACATTTCAACGCATGTCATTTTGCATTGCAAATAAAAATCAGTGAAGTTACCATATACAGTACGGCTCCTTGCTGGGTATAGGGTAATTTTTTTCCCAAAAAGGTCTATATATAAAACATAGTTAAAAACTATAGAGAAAGTTAAAGACACATTTAACTTTAACTCACAGCCTGGACACAACTATTCACCACTTCTCTTCTGGCAGGTGCTACAGAACCATGTACACCAGAACTGACAGGCACAGGAACCGTTTCTTTCCTCAGGCAATCACCCTCACAAACAGTAGACCATCATTAGATGCAAATATGGTATTGGAAGAACAGTGAGTCATGTCTTCATCTCAATATGTGACACATATTATTGTTGTCTGCACTACTCACACATCCTGTATTGTATATTGTTTATTGTACAAACAGTCATTAAAAAAAAAAAAAAAACATTCATCATGTGATACTGACTAAACTCCATGCACCGCCAGGGTCCGGGTTCGATCCCCGGCCAGGCTCGATTCCCGTCTCTGTGTGCATGGAGTTTGCATGTTCTCCCCGTGCTTGGTGGGTTTCCTCCGGGTGCTACGGTGTCCTCCTACAGTCCAAAGATTAGGCTAATTGGCATTCCGAATGCGAATGGGTAAGTGTATGTGTGTGTGTGTGTCTGTGCCCTGCGATGGATTGGCAGCTGTCCAGGGTGTATCCTGCCATGTGCCCTAAGTCTCCTGGGATAGGCTCCAGGCCCCCCATGACCCTGAATACAGGATTAAGCGGTATAGATGGTGAGTGAGAGAGTTATTGATTGTGGCAGCATGGTGGTTAGCACTGGCGCCTCGAACCTCAAAGGCCCTGGTTTGATTCCTGAGCTGGTCTATGTGAATAGAGTTTGCATGATCAGTTTCCTCCCACAGTCCAAGGACATGCTGATTAGGCTAATTGGTGTTCCAAAATTGCCCATAGCGTATAAACAAGCATGAGTCTGTGTATGCTTGTGTGTATGTGTGTGAGTTCTTGAATGTATGTTGTGCACTTCCTGTGGATAGTCTCTTGTCTATAAACAAGATGTACAGTGTCATTATGTATGTCTGTCCTTTTGGGGGTCACCAACAGGCGGAATCAACTTTGTACGTGTGTGTCCTTGTGCGTGTCAACATACTTGGCCAGAGAAATTCTGATTTAAACATAAAAATATTTTTTTTAAATACCAAAATACATATTTTCTGCAAACATTTGTTTTACTTGAGGTACTGATACTAGCACTTGTAAGTTACCAAAGGACCTGATTAAGGGTTAAAGTAGCAGTAGAAGAGACTACTGAGAACAATTGACCATTTTTACTTTTGCAACAACAGCAACAAAAATACAAAAAACATTAATTGATTCTCAAATTTGTTTTTTCATTTCATTTCATTTAATCATAATTTGGGACAGTATTGTCGCCTCTTTAGATTAGGCCATGTTCAAGCCAAAGTGCTGTGTTAATGATGTACAGTAGGGGAAATGCCTCATATTTAGCTGAAAGTTCTGGAGACCGATACCAAGGAAAACTGATATTTGAACACTGCACTCCATAAAAGATGAATTAGAAAACAACTTTCGCAAGTTTTACAGAACTTTAAAATAATTCTAAAAAACCTTTGCATGTTTTGTGACATGCAAAAAGGAAACCTCCTCCCAATGCAAACACTCATTTACCTGACCTGAAAACATGCAGGCTTTTGCCAACTTATCACCACAAGAATTTTAAAGTTCGACCAGTTTTTACTGTGGAAATAGAATGTTTGAAATTAAATATGATGTGCATACTGGGAGTGCTTCAGACACTAGACAAACACTGACTTATGCTTAACATGTGGATATTAAGATGATAATCTGTCTTGGGCACACAGTTTGATGTATTGTTAGTTTTGGTTTGGTTAATATTCCTTATTCTTCATATTTATATGTTGGTTTGAAACGACAGTAACGTGTGTTGCGCTTGTGTAGTAACTTTAATATTACATTCCTTTATAAATGTTTTTTTAGACTTAGAATATGTACCTCTTCCAAGTGCAAAAACATTTATAAATTTATATATAACATTTATAAAAATATTATTATTTTTGTTTGTTCTTGGAATACAAACATCACAATACAATATTCTACCTTAAGAATGATAATCAATGCATCATGTCTAAGTAACATAATGAAAGGGAATAAAAGGGAAAAAACAAATATAGTATTAGTAAGCTGCCGGAACAGCTTTATTGCCGTTGGACAGAAGATATAAATTACAGGTCTCCAAAACTACTTCCAAACGATATTCCCTAAGTCAGGGTTTTCAACTGTTATAACTGTTAGTACTGCCATACCCACATAGATAATTAATCTTTTACTTGACCACTTTATATAATCTATATCTAAATCTAATCTAAATCTAGTTTGCTACAGTTCCAGTGTAAAACCCACCCAACAATGATGTCAGTGCGTGCAAAAGCCTTGACTGCACCCTTAAACAAAAACACTTCAGATCAATCAGTTTCCTGGTCGCATGCTTATGATTCAGTCTCTCATCCCGAGGCAGTTCCTGGTTATTTGTTTTGCCAAATTGCATATTTTTCTTCAGAAGAGCCAGACTTTCTTATATAATATAAATAATAGTTCTCCAGGCTTCCTGAAGCACTTTTTTGGCTCTCGTTATTTAACATTTTTTTACTCTAATTTTCAGTACAGTAACCTGTACCTGACAGGTTTCAGACAAATGTTTTTTGTTTGTTAAACCACACATTAACCTAAGGGTTTAAGCACAAGAACCATCTGAAACCTGTACATTAGTATGTACTGTAATATTGTTCTTGTAAGTGTTAATTCTGATTTTGATAAAGGTGATAATGTAGCAATAAGGTTGATAAATAAAGTTGAAATTTATTAATTTACTGTATATATATA
>QMIH01000015.1:39425-51131 GCA_003987875.1 Clarias batrachus | reverse complement strand
TGGGCCAGTTGAATGGCCCCCAAGGTCTCCCGATCTGACCCCCTTAGACTTTTATCTTTGGGGTCATCTGAAGGCAATTGTCTATGTTGTGAAGATACGAGATGTGCAGCACCTGAAACTACAGATACTGGAAGCCTGTGCTGGCATTTCTCCTGCGGTGTTGCTATCAGTGTGTGAAGAGTGGGAGAAGAGGGTTGCATTGACAATCCATCACAATGGGCAGCACATTGAACACATTCTATAAGTGGTCCGAAACTTGTACATAACTCATGAAAGAATAACGTTACGTTAAAACCAAGTTTTTCTTGTGAAATTCCCAATAAGTTTGATGTGTCACATGACCCTCTTCCTATTGAAAAAAACAAAAGTTGGATCCAAGATGGCCGACTTCCAAATGGCCACCACCCATTTTGAAACGTTTGCCCCCTCACATGTACTAATGTGCCACAAACAGGATGTTAATATCACCAACCATTCCCATTTTATTAAGGTGTATCCATATAAATGGCCCACCCTGTGTGTGTGTGTATATATTATTATTTTATTATTTTTTTTATATGATGACTATAGTAACAGTATGGCAGATACTCCATATAATTTAAGACTAATAATAAACCAATTTTAAAAAATGCTGTTGTTCAATAAAGTAAAATGTGAGTATTATTTTTTTCTTTTTGGGGGAATAACAGGAAATAGTTTCTTGGACATTCTACAGCATTAAACTGATTAAAAATGACAAATTCTTTAAAAGATGCCCCTGTCTGCAAATTTACTATGCTATCACAGGAATAAAACATTTTTGGATACGCTCACAAGAGAATACTTCACTACACTACCTAATCAGTGATTGCTTTCCCATGACAGCATGCCGCATTTCATGCATTGTTAATTAGCACAACTGAATGAGGTTTTACACCTCACAGTTACATTTGCATGAAAGTTTGAAATGTTTGGTTATGTAGGAAGAGCTGCTGAGACACTCTCAGAGAGTTAGCTACCGACTCTGAGAGCGCCTTCTATCCGTAGACCTGACTCAGTTAACTTCAACGACAATGAGTTTCATTATTAAAATACTTTACTAGTGCGTTACAACACGACACTGTTCTCTAAAAATAATAGAGACACACACAGAATGCAATGAATGAAAATTGATCAATATAAGGGTAGAACAAAATCCAGGAACAAACAAACAAAAAATAAGAATGAATAACACAAATCCACCATAAGATTACATCGTAAAACATTAAGTCCAGTATCGTGCAGGTTCACTTTGGTAGACTGGGCAGCTCTGGCCCCGATCAGGCATAACGCCACAAGACCTCTGATGCTGTGCTTTGGTGTCTGGCACTGAGGCATTAGCGGTGGATCCTTTGAGTGCTCTGTGTTATGGGGTGGGATCTCATTGGTGCTTGATCCGATTGAGATCAGTGGAATTTGGAAGCTATAGCTCTGCCTGCTGGGCCTTAGGCACTGTAGGATGTAGTGTCCTTGGTGTGCTGCTATTGTGGCCAGCTTCCCATTTTTTTTTGGCAATTGGTGTTGTATTGTCTTTTCCGTAGGATTGGACTAGACAGGCTGTTCTTTAGTCTCCACAAGCATGTATTAGACTTGCTTTTAAGGATCATTATGCCCATGATCCTGTCACCAGTTTACCGGTATATAATTGATAATCAATGTTAATGTGTTCATGTTGTGGCTGATTACAGTATATAGCGAAATTACTGAACACTAGTGATCTGTCATTCATTATGAACGAATCTTAAGCCTGACTCGGGAAGAACCAGTCGTCTCAGGGAATGATTATTCAGTCGCTCATGTGGAATATCACATGCTCTGTACAGGAATTACTTCATTTGTTTTAAGTATTCGGGTTTTTTGAGTTGTTCGTTTATCACGTGACAGCTCCATACGCTTAACCTATGCAGTCTGAGCCAGAAAGAGAGTTGATCTCTCAAGTTTTTTTTATTTGTCCTTGTAATTAGACACGGTCTGTCTATCAGTAAACTGTTAAACTGTATAATAGTTTGCAGATATAATAATTGTTTTTCTTTGGTAGAGGTAGATTTCTTTGGTAATCGTAGATTAAAGACTTAGGTAAATAATGAATTAACGTTTTATATATTTTTGTCTTGTTTGTTGTGTGATCAATGATTTGATAAGGAGTACCTGTTAGGGAAGTAACAAGTAATAATTTTAATTACATTTTTTTCATCTATAATAAAAGTAACAAAATGACTAGATTCGTTCATTTTGCTCAAAGAGACTCAAAGATCCGAGTCGGCAAAATGAGTCAAACTTCCCAAACCCAAATTATACAGTATAATAACACAATAATAAAACAAAACATAATGCCACCTCATTGCCTATTTGTACAATCTAATATGATATACTATTCTAATTTGATATACTATTGGTTGGCCTTGCAGAACACATCATTATATTATTAAGCTAACAGATGCATAACCCAAAACCAATGGAAAACCAATAATGACTACATACTGTAAAATGTTATCACTAGCAAATACTAAACAAGTTAGTGACCTTTTCTAGACAAGTGGCTTCACCTTGGCTTTAAAACCAATTGATCATTTTTAAGATGTTTCAGTTTAGGGGCTTAAATTGATTTGACTGCATTCAGAATCTGAAGTAAGCTTAGTGTTAGTTTGCAAACAATAATAATGAAGTACCAGAATTACAGAAAATCAGATTTCTAAGCCCATATAAAGATCAGTATATTTTTAAAAATAGTATATTTTTTTTTACTAACAATTTGTCTGTTCCTTTTATGATACAAGTAAACAGATGCATCAATCCATACCAGCTGATAGTTATGGCTCTAATATAATTCATCCAAATCTGAATGAGAATCTAAATTACCATAAACATGACTATATATAAATTATATAT
Source organism: Clarias batrachus (assembly GCA_003987875.1). Classification (NCBI taxonomy): domain Eukaryota; kingdom Metazoa; phylum Chordata; class Actinopteri; order Siluriformes; family Clariidae; genus Clarias; species Clarias batrachus. The sequence goes on along the minus strand of QMIH01000015.1, from coordinate 48,224 downwards.
AAAAAGAAATGTATTTTACCCATCTGACTGCCCATCTATTAGAAGAACAAAAAAATTAAACTAGCTACAAAACTAAAATATGTGTCAACTACAGATGTTTAAGCGAATAACAAACTTACTTGTCTTTTCCGAGAGCCTCAAAGTCTTTTACAATCACATCAATGTAGGATGAGGAATCAAGTGAGGAACCCTTTAGGTCAAATTCAAGTGTCTGGAAAAAAAGAGCAGGTCAGTCTGATGGGTTGTGTTCATCTACTGTACAGAGAACGAACTGTCCTGAATGTTATGTTAAGCAGGAAATATACACTGGCTGGCCAAAAAGAAGCTGCACACTTTAACATTTAAATTAATCAACTTGATCTTTCATTACAGCACACAAATGCGGTGTTCAGTTCATGTGTAAAAATTATTCCTGAATCTCCCAGATCCACTCTTTCACAATTTTGAGTCCTGGAATGTGACTGTGCCATCAGGGATGTAAAACTCCACTGATGTGATGCTGTGGTCATTTTGTACGTTCAGGTCTTCAGTTGTCTTCATTTAATCACCACATAACCTTGCCGAGTCTAGGCCTGCCCAACTGAACACTAGAATAGTGTCAATCTGGATTCATCAGTCCCCTTTCCATGCTACAAAGTCATATATTGATACTCCCTAATACATTAAAGGCTTTTTGATGAGTCTCATTCGCAAAGTTGTTAAGTCCCAATTCTGTAATTTCTCATCAAACCGTGTGTATGGAAAATGTCTTACTTTCATTTTTAAACATAGCCATGTTTCTTCAACTGCTGATTGTTCTCCATTCAACTACACCAAGTGTTTAAATGATTTTATTTACAATTTCTTCCACAAAATTAAAATTTTGGAACGCAGTGAAAATCACTGGATGACTTGTTGAGTTTGAGACACAAAGCAGGAAGTCTAGTGATGTCAAGCACGCTGGGATAAGTGTATTAGTGTAGCAGGTGATTATATAGAGAAATAAAGGGAGTTTTTACTCTCTTAACTGTGTTCTGTTGTTCTGCACAATAAAAGGTCTCGGTTTGACTTGAACACTCCTCGTATTAGAAATTATGAATGTTCAGAAATAAGATCTTAATTTTTTAAGCTGGCGTCAGTGCAGTCTTACCTCTTTCCAGACAGGATTAAGTTCACTGTTGATGGACTGAGTTTTCTTTGTCTCCCCTAAAAATAAAAAAAAACTATAATGTTGAGTGAACTGTTATTTAAAATATGTCCATGCAGGTAATTTTGTATTTAAATCAAGTTAAAGATTTTTTTTTTATGTAACACTGCTTCCTTTAATTCTGATACTTTAATGCACTATGTCCTTAAGAGGACACTACATCTGCACACAGACGCACACTGTTATTCATTTCAACCTTTCTGCACTCTTGTGAATGCATATAGATACAGTATACAGAATATACCAGTTTTTACAGTGTTTAGGATCTGGACTTTTCTTTATATACTAACTAGGCATACATACTGATATATTCTGGTTGTGAATACATTTTACAGTTAAATCATCTCTGTGCCTTTCTTACTCCTTTATTCACATTCTTCTAAATGTAACATTGTAACTGTTAAAAGTATCAAACATGTCACATGAAAGCTTTTTTTTTTTTTGCATTTCCCAGATGGAAGTGCGTGCATACACACACACACACACACACACACACACACACACACACACACACACACACACACACACACACCATTTCAGTCTGTCTCAGCATTTACCTTTAAACATCACATAGGTGATGGGGTCCGGACTGCCGAGCATCTTTTTAGGAAGACCTGAAGCAGACTCAATCACAACACGCAACATGACTGATGCACTTCAAAAAGAATGATGATAATAATAATAATAATAAAACTTTTATCCTGTCAATATGCCTGAGTGTTTCAGTGTTTCTCCTCCCTGAAGTCAGTGCTTATGAGCAGAAGGGCTGGACACTGGAAGGAGGGTGTGGATCTACTGATCAGGTAATATTAATAGCACAGCATTATTTTTTTTTCATATGAGCTGAGTATATATAACAAAGTTTAAACAAAAGAAGTTAAATAAAACTTTCCACGTAACATTAAGTTAAAAAAAGAAAGAAAAGATGCGACTCGCTAAGTGTTTAAATGATTTTAAACACTTAGTGAGTCGTATCTTGAAGCATCATGAATTTTTTTTTTTCTCTCAATGTTGGAGATAAATGCATTTAGAGATAAGTAAAAGGTAGAATGTAGTTTGAACTATATAGATTTTGCTGATATGATATTATGATCTCTTGTCTGTCTGTGATGTTTCCTGTCTAACAGAAGATCCTATGCACCGTGTATGCAGAGGTGTGAAATCAAGTTCAAGATGTCAAGAGCATGCAATTTCTGTTCTATTCCTGTTTTATTTACTCAACTGCATAATTTGACATCATACCTTACATGTATGATCTTCATGTTTGTTTTATATCAGTCGTAGACATTAAAGTTCAAGCCCCCTCCTTTCTGTATTCTGCTTGCAAAGGAGGGTGTCAAACCACTATATATACATCTGCTTCTATAATAAAAATTAGACTGGTGAAAGATCAATCATCTGTGTGTGGCTGTTCTTTGACCTGTTCTCCTGAGCTCAGAGGTGCAGTGCAGACGGCCCGGCTTGCAGAGAGAATCTAGTAGAGAGCGTACTAGTTCCGAAAATACAACCCTAACAGTTTGGTGTCAGAAGTGGGTCCCTCTAATTAGGTAGATTTTCTCTTTCCTTTGTTTAGCGATATTTGCCTGATTATAGGGATCGAATAAGAAATAGGGTTACGGAGTCCGGGACTCCGAAAAAGGCGCCTTAAAGTCAGAGAGTGTGACTTTAGAAACTGTAGTGTCTGGTCCCTCTGCATTCACCTGTATCACTGTTTATATGTTTGTTATTATTTGTATGTTTATTGTCATTTGTGTTGTGTTTAGAAGATTAAGTTTTGATTAAGACGTGTCCAAAGTAGTATGGGTAATACCAATTCATTACCGGAACCTGGTCCCGAGGAAACACCTCGAGATTGGATGAATAGATGTGGTTTGACATATTTTACTACTCCATGGTTGGATAATTTGGCAGGTTGGACCGAATTTCAGCCTCAATTCTTGACTTTTCCTCGTGTAGGAACATTTATGCCTGAATATTTGGTTTCGGCACACTCGCAGATTTATGATGGACTCGGAGATCCAAATTGGGACTATCCGTATATGGGGACTGGTTATCAAAAAAGGGTCGAAATAAAAAGTTTTTGGGACAAATATAAAAGAATAAAAGCAGAAAAGGGAGACCCAAAAGGTCCCCAAGGTAACTCAGGAAACTAAAATGAAAGCATGCATGGCAGGGTTTTATCCTCCGCCGTATAATCCCAGTTTTCCCGTCGTGACTGCAGGGCCTAAGAAGGGCACCTCAAAAGGGAATCCTCCAACACAAGACAAGACCCTTTATGGTGAGTCTGGAGGAACATGAGGCCGTGGAAATTGGAGATATAGAGGTAAAAATGGTCCCTTCGATCCAGAGTCCCCATATGATCCGACGGGTCCAGAATATCCTGAAGACCCCGACAATGTACAAATGTCAGGTACAAACAGTGCTTTTGTTTGGTCTTTGAGTGGTAGAGGTGGTCCAAGAATTGATCCCCCGTCCACCTTAAGTACGTTAAAGGATATTATTAAAATGTTGCCACCGGTCACCAATGTTTTGCATTGTGGACATGTTGATGAAGTCCTCTCGCCATTGTCCGTTAGTTGTTAGTTGAGTTAATTGAGTCACCCCAGGTTAATGAACTGCCTTTTATTGAGTTGTGTGTAGAAGGTCAGCCCTTTCTGTTTTTGGTAGATACTGGGGCGACCATGTCATCCTTGGGAAAAGATTATGAGGGGCCTCTTTCGGGAAAAAGCATTAGCTCTGTGGGAATAGAGGGAGTTGCACAAAGGAATTATTTCACACCATCACTTAGAGTGACATGTTCTTACGATGATAATCTCCAGTTTTCTCATCGTTTTGATTGTATGCCTGATTGTTTCCTGAATGTCTTGACAGTGTGCCAAGAGAGCTGTGGGCCGAACACAAGGATGAGGTGGGGTTAGTTCATTGTTTACCGCACGAGGCTAAATTAAAACATTCACACCCAGTGTATGTCAAGCAATATCCTCTATCTGAGGCCAAAGCCTCAGGCATTGATGTGATTTTGGACTCTTAGAGCAGGGGGTTATTAAACCATGTCTAAGCTCGTACAATACACCTGTTAATCCTGTACGTAAGCCTAATGGCTCATGGAGGTTTACACAAGATTTGCGCAAAATCAATGAAATAATTATTCCAGTTGCACCTGTTGTGCCTGATGTGCTTTCTGTCGTTTCCTCTATTCCATGTAATCATTCGCATTTTTCTGTAATTGACCTTTGTTCTGCCTTCTTCAGTGTTCCTGTGGAGGAGCAGACCCAACCTCTTTTTGCATTCACCCATAGGGGGCGACAATATACTTGGAGTCGTCTTCCGCAGGGGCTCATTGATAGTCCTGCAGTGTTTGCGTCGGTAGTAAGGAATGCGCTCGGTGATCTGACTCTCCCCGCGGATTCTCTCTGCTTGCAGTACGCTGACGATCTTTTAGTGTCCGCAGCGACACCGGCTCTTTGCGAGGAGGCCACCCTCCGCCTTCTCAAACACCTGGCTCAAAAGGGTTTCAAGGTATCGAAGACTAAGTTACAGTTTTGTAAAGACACTGTTAAATATCTGGGTTTTGAATTGTCCCAGGGTCAGAGACGCCTCTCAGACGAACGCATCAGAGTGATCCTTGACACCAAGCGCCCGAACACAAAGCACGCGCTTATAGCTTTCCTGGGCCTGATCAACTACTGTCGTCAGTTGATCCCTGATGGTCAGCCATCTCTCATACTGATCCTCTCCAGCAGCCACTGACCTGGACAGCAGACATGATCGAGGCGGGGGGNGGGGGGGGGGGGGGGATGAGACCATGCGCATTTCTCTCAAAAACTTTAGACACAGTAGCACAAGGTCTGCCTGCCTGTCTGCGGGCTGTGGCAGCATGTGCTTTGATGGTACAGGACGAAGAGAAAATTTTTAATTTTACAATCCCCACATCAGGTAAAACAAGTGCTCCTTAACCTCCAGACGCAACACATGACCGCTCAGAGGCGATCAGGGTATGAGATCATTCTTTGTTCTACAAATAATCTCGAAATTAAGCCAACCTCTTCCTTGGACACCATAGGCCACGCGCTCTCTCGCGCCTGCTGAATGCTCAAGATAATACATTGCATGAGACAGATCATGATTGTTGTTCTGAGCTTATTCACTCTACTAGTATTCGTTCTGATCTATTTTCAACTCCGCTAACAACAGGTGACGCTCTGTTTGTTGATGGTTCCTGTTCAAAACCTCATGATGTAAAGTTTCTTTGTGGTTATGCTGTGTGTGCGCTTCCTGATATCATTGTAGAAGCATTTGCACTTCCTTTTTCCTCTGCTCAGGCAGCTGAGTTGTTCGCTCTCACTCGTGCCTGTGTGCTGTCTGAAGGGAAAGATGTTACAATTTATTCGGATTCTCGCTACGCTTTTGGCGTTTGCCATGACTTTGGGCGAATTTGGCAAGCTCATTGTTACGTTCCAGAACATATTTGGATGGTTGTTTTGGTTGTCAGTTGCCCTTTTTCTTTTTTTCAGGGTTCTTAGTGGATCCATCTATCGTTGCTGCTTCTGGTTGGTTGGCTTAAGTTTCAGTACATCAACCAACCCCGTCATTCCACTCTTCTGATTGGCTGCTGCACATCTCCTTACCTCAACCAATCCCGTCATTCCACTCTTCTGATTGGCTGCTGCACATCTCCTTACCTCAACCAATCTTCATCCACCAGCTGTTTTTTTAAGAAAGTGTTTCAGGACTTGAAGGCAGTCTTTGAGACTCACCTTGTTTGGRCTACACTTTGAGAGACTGGTTCAGGGAAGTAAGCCACGTGGCATACATTTCAACATCTAGGTAATTTGCTGTCTAGAGATACACTAGGAAAGAGGGTGCGTGCCAACCTATGTATCCTTTTTGAATTAGGTAGTGTAGCCAGCTAGGGTGTTTTTGTTTATCTCAATAATTTTTAGAGGAGATTAGATGAGTGGGAAAATTGTGTTTAGTTAGCCTGGGTTTTGCGTTTATTTTCAGCCGTACCCAGTGCCAGTCTTTCTATTAGTGCCAATTCTTTTCATTTCAAAAACATTTTTACTTGGTACTGTTGTTCATGTAAATAAACATCCTTTGTTATAAAAGTATTTGGTCTGTCATCACTTTGGTTCTTACCTGTGCTGGGAATTCAACTTGCCACTGTCTCACAAATTTAAATGTGCGACCCGTATACCCCTAAACCGCCAAGGGTCGTAACACTCATGGATTTTGTGTAGCTGACGGTAAGCCTCTTTCGCATTCTTCGCTGGTTCAGGATTTAATAAGTGCCTGTCATCTTCCCCGAACGCTGGCTATTGTTAAAACTAAAGCGCATTCGTCTGGTGATTCATTTGAAGTTCGAGGCAATTCATTGGCTGATAGAGTAGCTAAGGAAGCGGCCAATAAACAGATCTTTTTTCCTGCCTCTGATCCAGATACTGTTAATACATCTTTCCTAGCTAGTTCTTTAATTCCTGATTTAAATCTTCTCTCGATTCAATCATTTGCTACTCCGGAAGATTCATTGTTTTGGCAGTCGCAACAAGCACAGGTTGCATCTGATGGTTTATGGTACGCTGCTGATGGGCGTTTGTGTTTATCCTCTCATTGTTTGCCATTCCTCGTGCGTGAGTTTCACGGTGTTACACATCGCGCACGAAGAGGGGTTAAGGAGGAAATGAGAACTTTTTTGCATTGCTAAGTTGAACAACACTGTTGATTCGCTACTTTCACTGTGTTTGCTGTGTGCGCAAAACAATGTAGTGACAGGGAAAGGAAAGCACGAACACCTTCCTCTTCCTTCGGTACCGTTTGCAGAATGGCAAGTAGATTTTACTCATATGCCTTCTTGTGGAACCTTTAAGTATTTGTTGGTGTTGGTAGATAAATTTTCACGATGGGTAGAGGCTTTTCCATGTGCACGGGAAAATGCAAAAGGTGGTGACGCGGGTCTTGGCAAAAGAAATCATTCCACGGTATGGTATACCACAGGCCATTGATTCTGATAAAGGAACTCCTTTCACTTCACAGGTCACGCAGGCGCTGTGTAAATATTTGTCTTTAGATTGGCATTTTCACATCCCATACCACCCACAATCCTCTGGTATTGTAGAGCGTACCAATCGTACTATTAAGGATAAGTTGAGCAAAGCCATGCAGGACAGGAGCACTAAGAATTGGCCAGAGTTGCTTCCTGCTGTTTTGGCCAAGATTAGAATGACTCCCAGAAAAGATGTACAATTATCTCCACATGAAATAATATTTGGTCGCTCTTTTCCCACTCCGTGGAAGAGGGGCAAACCTGCTTTGGGCACCTCTGATCTAGATGTCCATATCGCTGAGTACTCTGCAGCCCTAGTTGATGTATTAGTAAAAAATCAAGAAAAGGTGGCTCAAGCCACACCACTCCCGTCCACCCGACCTACTCATCCTTTTAAGGTGGGGGACATCGTTCTGATTAGATCATTGAAATCAAAACCATTAGGTCAGAGTAAGTATGATGGGCCTGCAGAGATAGTCGCGGTAACACGGACTGCTGTACTAACTGATTTGTTTTCACAGTGGATACACGTGTCCAGATTGAAGAAGGCGCCAGCGTAACTGCGCTTGCAACGTATTATGCTTAAATAAATATATGAGATTTAAATAACTGTGTTCTTTTAGTGTGTTTTATGTCTGTGTACAGGGACGGTACGCACGAGAGCTCCAGCCGCACCACGTGCTACGTGATCGAGGTGACAGCTTGGACGGATGTTAAGGAACTGAAGAGTGAGCTTGCCACAGCCATCACCAGTCGCCTCGGAGGAACTGGTCTGTTCCTGAGCCCAGGCGGGCTCTCTTCACCTGCTACCCGACGACAGCAACCCCCCACATTCCTCCAACGACAGGTGGATCGATATGTCACGCTGAATCCCTCCACCGCTACCATCATCCCACCAAGGATATTTGTCTTGTATAGCTTCATATTGGCATAGGAAGTGGCTGTACCGCCTTTTTTATTAACAAAAGATTATTCAACAGTAAAATGTAATGTAATGCATGTTGATTACTTTTTTTCCCCTAATGCTCCGTTAATGAAATTGATAAAATGTTGTTCCAAGATGTATTTTTAATTTAGTTGTAGGACCATAAAAACATTTTTCAATTAAGTAAATTTCATGTACCTAAACAATATTGTCTTTTTTTTTTCTTTTTTTGAATATTCACTTCCCTCAGATGCAGTGAAAAGATGGAGCCCAAATGCTACAGACTCCGAGATAGAGGTAGCAACGGCGGAACATCTAAAACAGAGCTGGGGGTGGCGGATATAAGAAATGAGCCATTAACAGCTGACGGCAATAATTTGAGTGTTCATTGTTTAACCAATGTTTACTGGTACTGCTGTACTATATATTTAGCGTTTGTTTAAAAATGTTGTATATCATTTAATATTTGTATACGTCTATACACACACACTACATTTATATTTATTTGTATATTTAATACAAATATACATCTATATTTGGCTATATTTTATTCCTATAATAATAATTTATAATATTATTACCTTTACCATAACTTTTATATATAAGACCAAAATCTTAAATCTACAGTAGTTGTGTTTATTTAAT
>QMIH01000015.1:19395-39411 GCA_003987875.1 Clarias batrachus | reverse complement strand
ATATATATAATACAAAATGTTTTGTAATGTAAACGTCGATTAAAAGTTTTATAGACGTTGAGTTCTGACTGGACTGATTTTGGACTTCTTTTTTTTAAACATTCATGTTCTGATGTGCATTTCACCATTTTTATAGAGTTTTATATGCAGGCTCATAAGTACACTGACATTACTTTAATTCTGATACCTTAATACACTTACCAGTGTTGTGGGGACGTTACCTTTTAAAGTAACTAATTACTTTTTAAAGAGAGTAATTTTGTAATGAAATTAGTTACATTACTGCGTTACTTTCTGATAAAAGTAATGAGTACTTTTCCAATGCAGAAAATGAAAACTCCTTTGTGAGTCCTCATGCATGTTTTAGTCAAGACCTTTATAATTATTCCACCATCAGTTTGGCCCATAATCTTTTAACTACTAATACCCCTATTTCACCTACGTGGTTTCGCGCGGTGGCCGTAAGTACGGTTCATCATGATTCACCGCGAGTTTTGGAGCTGTGATTACGTTTCCATCTTTCCACGCGGCGGCCCGCGCATAGTCAAACCGCCTAGGTGAGATAGGGGTATAACAAACAACAGGAATAAAAGAGGGGACGGGGCTTGTAGGACGACACACACACACACTAATTGATTGGGAATGCCTGCTGTCTGGCTTACGGATTACATTTTTGAAAAAGTAACTAAGTAACTGAGCAGTTGAATGGTGGACCTAACGCGTTAGATTACTCGTTACATCAAAAAAGAAATCCAAGGACTCGAACGCGTCACACCCAACACTGCTCTTTACTTACTGTTTGTTTGTCTTTATCTTGACCCTGATACCTTACCGGTGCTACCTAAATGATCACACGAAATGAGGCGGTATCAGGACCGTAATATACACACGCCGCCAGGTGCGGCTCGTTCAGACTGATTACCTGATGGCGGCGTTGCCTGGCAACCGCGTGTATAAATGGCCGCGCCTTTGCCTGTTTAAGCGCGGCTCTGCCCCTCGCGCGACCCGCGTCGTTACGCCATAAGCATGTGATGTTAACGTTTATGAACTTTAGAACACTGGCATTTATTGGACTTGTAGTTAAAAGAAAGGGGGAAAAAATGACAAAAACACGACAAAAACTGTTAATTTAGTTAGAATCCAACATTTCTTATAGAATTGCTTATATTTCAACACAACACTGCTACATGTCCCATGGAAGAATAATGACAAAATACTCAGTCGTGACTGAGCTGTTATATAACTGTACAGCAAATCTGAGTAGATTGTAGATAATGTAACGAGAACAGCACATTCATATTAAACATAATTATGTGGAGCAGAACATGCCATTAAGCTTCTTATTGCTGTTTGATGTGGACTTGGCGAAGGTCCTCATGTAGGAGAGTGCTACGTCGCAGCCTTCTGACCCCTCTCGATTGCCATCTGCTCCAAACGCTCAGTGTAGAACCCGTTAAAGTCGAGCCTGCCGAAAAGCAAAGGGTTAAGTAAATTATGTTGGGGTCATGTATGTGGTGTAATTAATAAGGTAACTAACTGTGTAATTTATGTGGTGGCCTGGGAAAACCCTTCACACGGTCCAATTCTTATACATAGGGTTGGGTACCGAAAACCAGTGCCAATGCGGCACCGGTACCTATATAACCGGTATGTACCGGACCGAAACAGAACGCGAATTTCGGTGCCTCATTTCTGTGCCACTTAAATGCCTGAACTGTCGATTAATATATTTGTTCTCTGGGGCTATGATGACAGTTTTAATAAGTAAAATTTAAATACTGCATTCATGGGGTGTCAGAAATGATCGGAAAAAATATGTTCCCTTAATTAGAAAAATCTTGAGGACTTCGGAAAGCTTTGATCATACAAATCCAAAACATTATTGCAGTAATTTTATTTTTGTAGATCAAATGTTTATTAGATTAGATTTTAAAAAATTTAAAGTGCAAATCATTGGGAAATGAGACCATCCAAGATGCACGTGAGCGCATCTTGCTTTGCACTTGCTCTGATGGCAGCAGGTGATCTACTGCTATCTTAACTTGCTAAATTAACTTTTGTTAAAATGCCTAAAACTAAACGGTCGAAAGTGTGGCTATATTTCACAAGAAAGGATTCAGACACCGCGACGTGCAGTAAATGTTTTACAGCGTGTAAAGGGGGAAACACGTCAAATCTAATGAAACATTTGAGGGCACACGGAATAAAGTTAAAAGCAAAGGGATGCAACATGTTTTACAGCCTGCGGACAACAGCTGGCACTATTGGTGTGGATGAGCCCAGCCCCAGTCATACCAACCGTAGCAAAAAGGAGTCCAGCGATTCTGATGACGACAGCAGCCTTTCCACAGGTTAGTAGTAGGCTAATGTAATGTTAATTGCAAAATGCAAATTTGCAAAACAAATGGTCAAATGATTTGTAAAATCGTAATGTAACATGGATTCGGTTTATAATTATGGCTTTTCAGCTAGTACTTAAACTTTTAATATATTGTTCAATTTTTTGGCACCGGTACCGGTTTAAAAGTATCGATTTGGCACCGGTATCGAAAAAACCTCAACCGATACCCAACCCTACTTATACATGTGTGTGTATTTTTTTTTTGTTGTTGTTATTACTCTGTGTAGTTCTTAAAACTACATTCTTTCCTGAATTGTTTAAGTTTAAAAAAGCACTAGTCTGATTTTTCAATTAATCCTTCTGTCTATGAGTTTTTGAGGCTTGTCTTACCTGTAGATGATGTTGATCATGCTGTGCTCACAGTCATTAGTGCTGTAAATGCTCAGCTTGTCCAACAGGTCCAACAGTAGCGTGCTGAAGTTACTGTCAAACTTACTGATGGTGCCTTCAAAGCCTGAGTCTGATTGCAGGGAATCAACATGCTCAGCTAAAAACTGTAATCGCACAGAAAGAAACATTAAATCTTAAAAACATAAATAATTACAATATTTAGGTCAATCCAACATAATAAAAACTAAAGACACTGCACATAGCATTAAAACTACACTACCTTTGAGGCCAAACGTTTCTTCTCTGCCTCCTCGGTGCGCTCGCTCTGTGTCGGAGGACCCTCCATGGTGCCGTGCTCCAGACTTAATCGGTTTATCTCACTGTCCATCCGCATGCTCTGGGTGAATCGCTGGAACAAAAGTTTTGGTCTTTAAGCTTGGGGCCAGACATCACAAATGACGCAAACTATACTTCGCTGCGTCTCTCTACCAAGGACTGAATCACAATAGAGTGATTGTCGGATCAAACATGACTACTACTGAGGAAATCTCTGTATAGAGAAATACAGGAAGTCATTTAACAGACATTGATTTGTCCAGAGTAAATTCATGTTTCCTGTCAGTAAAGATCAAAAGCATTTCTCTTGAAACTCAACAGCACAGACTCTATAAACAATCCTAGTAATTGACTAATTGATCTGAACCTGCATGCAGTTGGTGTACATGACGCACACAGACATGAGCTTGGAAAAAATCCTCAGCAGTTCAGGGTTGGTCAGCATGCAGTCCTTTAAACAGTTATCCAAAAAACTGGTGTGATGGCAAAGAACATCGTCAATATTGGATGCCTGAGAAGATGAACAAGAAAAATTAATAAAGTTTCATTTCATCTCTTGAGTATGTTCCAGAATACATTTTTATTTGTGCTCTTCTAAATATAAAAACTGAATGAAATTGTAGTGTTCTTGTTACTGATTTCAGGTTGTTCTCCATGATGTGCCATGTGGGCTCCATGACCTCAAACATCATGTAGTACTGGATATTCTGTACAAAGTTTAGCATGCGCTGCCTGAGAGCAAACGCACCAGCAAACCTAGAATTAGAAGAGGAAAAAAGGCAATGAAATGTCACATACCTACATTAATAAGCTTTAAACCACAACCACTAATATGAATCAAAAAATACATTTGGGGTGTATTTGGAAAGAATATCCCTTATACTCGCCCCGCCCCCCTTTTTTTTTTTTTGTTTAAAACAGCCACAATATTGATTGTGTGTCTACACAAGTGTGAAAGTATGTGCTTGTGGATAATCTGTGTAAATGTATATGTATGTAAATATGTTTGTGTATACAATATACACACAATGCACACAATATTTGAAAATGCATATGGATGAAAATGCATATGGATGCATACATCATGCGTATATCGAACAGCCATATCGTTAACACCACACAACATAAACACATTAATTAAATTATCATTTAAATACCAGTAAACAGGTGACAGGATCATGGGCATAAAAAGCTTACACAAAGGCTAGCCCGTCTGGGCTGATTGACAAACATATAAATGCTGGTCATGAAAGGCACCCAGGGCACGTGGCCCAGCAGGGCCAAAACTACGCAGATCCAAACCAAGGGGGCCCAGATCTGATCATAATGTTTTACAGTGCATTGTAATGTTATGGATGATCGGTGTACAGTATGCTTGATGCCAAATTTCAATAAAACAAGAACTAGAATGCACCCAGTGTCCAGCCTTTACACAAAAACAACAGACAGAGTCAGCTAGTTTTATTCTCACCATTTAGCAGTGTGCAGGGAGTACTGCTTGGCCGACTTGTTGCTGATCCAAACGTTAGAGAGCAGCCTTTCGACATGCTTGCAATAAAACATATGTCTGAAGAGCATCTGATATCGTGTCAGCGCTTTCCTACAGGAACAAATACAGTGTTGATTTCCCTACCTGATCCAAGTCATACCAAATACCACAAGACTGCACATCGCACGTCAAGCTGTTTACCGGTTGATTATGAGCGACAGTGGCCATTTGACGATGTAATCGAAAGAGAAAGCCTCGAGGCCACTCAGGGCCACCTCTGTGGGGTCAGCGTTGATGATGGCTTTTTCTTGCTTGGTTTCGATGGCCAGGACGCGCAGTAGCTGAGTGATGACGTCATGGGGCATCAGGTCGATCTGGAAAACAACGGGAAACCTTATATTTTAACCCATCATTACTATGTTCAGGTTCAAAACTGCCCTGTTAACCTGACCCTGCCTAACAATTAATGTTACTGCAAGCAATATTTAATTACTTAAATTAGGTTTAGGCAGAGCTTTATGCAGCAATTAATATGCTTAAATAACAGACCTTTAGATCATCTTTGAAGGGGTCTGTGTTAGCTGTGCTTGTTCTCAAAGCAAGCTCAAGCAGTGCCTCTAAGCGAGAAGGGATGATATCATCAACAGGTTTCTTCAGCTCCTCTTCTGTGAGGTCCATGAAGTGAACAAAGAAGTCTCCCTTGTCCATCAAAAAGTAGTGTTTGATCGACCTAAAACACACACACACACACACACACACACACACACCTGTTAATCTCAAACATTTACACAGAATCGTAAGAGCACACTAAGGCTAAATCTTCATATTTGTAATGAAACTATTTTAGCTTGGTCAATTAATTAAACTTTAACATTGTGGGGTTTATTTGTTAATATATGAGGAATAAAGCATAGTGAGGCATGCATTTCTATAAGGAAATATTCAAAATGTCAATGTGCTAGCACCCTGGAGTTAACAGGTATATTGACTTCTCTTCTACCACAGCAATTTGGAAATGATCGAATAAATAAAATAATTCCTTCATTCTTCTTAATTTTTCTCAAATTCTTACATAATATTCACAATATAATTATCCACTATCTAGGCTTAACTAAAACACAGTATATCGAGCTCATTGTTATGCGCAACGTTTACCTTAGCCGTGACACCAGCTCCTTCTCCTCCATGAGAAAGTCCAGGAGAACCTTACTGGCATAGTTGTATGCTTTTTCAATTTGTTCGACATACGCTCTCTCTTTTAAAGTGTACAGAACCTCCTTTGCAACTGGACAGGTCACGTCTCGCCCACACTCCCTCACAACATTCAGGTACTTCCCTGAGAGAAGAAGTCAATTCTTATAATGAACAGATCAACAGTGTCTCAGGTAACATTTCCTCAACGTAACTGTGATGTAATTCCCACCTGTACTTAATATTTTATCTGCCATTTTTTGAAGAAATGATGGGATTTTGTGCTGCACAATGGTGTATCTCTGATCCCAGTACTTGTCGTTATAGTCTTCCTGGATCTTTTCTTTCTGAAGCTCGTGCTCCTCGACCATAAACTCACTTTGAAAGTAATAGATCTGAATTAGTACTCATTCAAATGTTTAAGTGTAATATACTGTATTACTGTATATCCAAGTAATCCAAATAAAGCTGTAAGTAAGATCAGAATAAAGTAATAAAGTAATAAATAAATAAAGTAATCAGTGTTGACTGTTGTTTTAATTTCTGTACCCGTATGGATCTTTAATGATTCCCCGGTAGATCCACTTCTCGAGGATCTCAAAATACGGGACACTGGCTGCTTTGGTGAGATAGAGGCACAGCTCTTGGGCTTGGCTGTCTCCAGTGTAGTTGAAGGTGCGATCATGAAGGAGACTTAAAGTAGAGCCTCCCATGCAATCTCCTTTATCTACTGAAGTGGCTGCACAAAACCCATGACCCAAGAAAAGTAGCTCTTAGCTGACTCTCTGGTTATATCACACATAAGCATTATACAATATAGATTTATAAAAATTATTATACATCATTGGTCTAATGCGAACAAGACAGTGAGCCATCATCATGCTTCAAATTTAATATAGGCATTCAGGCAGCATGAAAACAACTGTTTAAGTATAGCAATAAAGTTATCTTCAAAGAACATCCCATAATCCCATAGCCATTTCCCCTACTTCTATTAAGCTTTAAAAATGCCTTATTGATGAGTAGCGAGAGGCATAATACCCGAGTTTATCTGAATGATGTTGAGACATCCCTCAGTAAAATGCAAAATAAATTTCATACTATAATACAACTCAACGAAACCACATCCTTACCGATGGAGGCCAGGACCTCGATGGTGCGCATGGTGGGCTGGATGTAGAACCAGAGCTTTTGTAGGGACAGCATGCCCTGCCTGTGAAGATGCTCTAGCTGTGTCACTAGAATAAGATACTCCTTCATCAGAGTCCTCATGGCAGCAGTGAGCGCGTGGTTCACCTGACCATACTCAAAGGAACATTTCTCCTCTGTGAAGCTGCAGGGCAACAAATCAGACACAACGCATATTAAGAGTTTAAATAATAATTCCAAAACTCTATGAAAAAGAAACTATAACCAAAACTGCTTCACGAATAAGATGAATGATTTCACTGACCGCGTGACGGTGGAGTAACAGGACGCCACCGGTAATATCCTGTTCACAAGCTCCTTAATCGACATGTCCAGAGAGGGGTCTACTATGAAAGAGCGACTCTGTCTGCCAAGCACAGGCTGTGCTGTGATGTCTCTCCCATCCACACCAATCAGTACATACAGCAGGTCCTCGACCAAAGCTTGCTCCTGCACCGTCAGCGGCATTGTACCTGGAAGCACCAAAATAAAAAAGGGAAGTAAAAAAATTCAGGGAAAAAGATTTCCCACATTGCTTGTGAACTCCTACCGTAATAGATCACAGTAAGTAAAAACAATGTGAGAGGTACGTTTAAAGCTCAATATCAGAAAGTAAACCATTTGTGCTGTACTGTGTTTATTCTAGACAGTGTATCTGGACACTTTTTTTTAAGTCACACATATTAAATGAATAATAAAATAACTACTCTGTAAATAACCAGACTATTAGACCTTTATTTTTTAAGGTGCTGTCTGTAATGTAAAAAAAAAAAAAAGTAGAGATGAGAGAAGAAATCAATTAAAACATGCATCATTTCTCTTTTGTGTGGAAATTCAGGTATTGATTTTTTTTTTTTTTTTTACAATTTGTAATTTTATAGATTTGCTTAGGGTCTTTCGAATCATAATAAACCCTGAGGATGTGCGTGGTCAAAAGTTTTGAGATTGTGAAAATTAATTAAATGTGACAAAGTTTGCTGCTTCAGTGTTTTTATATCTTTTTGTCAGATGTTACTCTGGTACACTGAGATAAAATTACAAACATTTCATAAGTATCAAAGTCAATATTAGCAGTGTTGACCTTTCATTTTCAAGACTTCTGACATGCTGCCAATCAACTTCTGGGCCACGTCCTGACTGATGGCAGCCCACTCTTGCATAATAAATGCTTGGAGTTTTTGACTGAGCACATACATTGAGATATATATATATAAACACACACACGCACGCGCGCGCGTACACGCGCACACACACACACAGGCTGATATTGTATCAGGTGGTTCCTAGTGATTCCCATCCCTATTAACAAGCGTTACCAAACCTTTAATATTCATATTCAAAGTTTATAATATTTAAATTACCACCATGCAATTAATCTGGCTATTTTTTACTTGTTAACATTGTGTGTTTTTTTTTTTACTTCTACTCTGGACCAGAAATGAGCTAGGCCCCCAATCAAAAGAATCAATACATGGCAAGCATGATTTCTAACCAGAGGGGATGCCTGTTTAAATGTTTTCATTGCATTTGCAAGTCTCCAGTTAACAGAACATTAACAAACCTCTGTGACAATATAAAAAATATGTGGAAAACCACCCCATTTAACACAAAACTCAGATTTTTTTTTTACATTTGTATACTGCCTTGCTTTTTGCTGAAAGGCAGAAGGAAGATTAAGAGACAGTGAGCAAATCCTGCTTTTATAATCTGTGGAAGTCTGGTCATCAGTGTTCATTT
This sequence comes from Clarias batrachus, assembly GCA_003987875.1. Lineage (NCBI taxonomy): Eukaryota > Metazoa > Chordata > Actinopteri > Siluriformes > Clariidae > Clarias > Clarias batrachus. Next base: position 30,739 of record QMIH01000015.1, on the reverse strand, counting down.
GTACTCAGCGATATATGAATTAATATAGATTAGTTACACACAGCTGTTGGGAAGAGCTGAAATAATCTAAAAATAGATATTATTGAATAGGAAAGATAAAAGGAAAGGTTATGTGATCAGAAGGATAAAGCATTCTGGCTTGTGCATTAATGTAAATCTCGGGTAAAACCGAGAAATCTCGGTTAGTGTTGAATATCAGCGTATGTGTCCAATCAGAATTTGTATCCTTTGCTAATAACTCAACATGGATGCTCAAAGATTTCTGACAACGCTACTGAACAAGATAACTACTTAATATCACAAGACTTACCAATAGCCACAACTGGATCCCCCATTGATGCAGAGCTAGGGATAAAATCACCGATCAGTGCTGGTCTGTCATACACCCAGTTTGGGAAGACGGGAATAGGCTGTGTGGGGTTCTTCTTGTTGTGTCTGTCTCTTAGCAGCTTGCGGGTGACCTCAGCAGACTGAGCACAGACAAGCAAACAAGAATATTCAATTTCTGTCAATATTCAATTCACAGTTATAATCAGATAGAGACTGAATGATGTTTAAAAGGACTAAGCAGATTTGATTTATCAAGTCATAGCATGATTGTAGCACGTGGTCACCTCTGACTGACTGGCAGGGGTTATGTTATATCCTTACATCAGGTTACCTCTTATGTACTTTATATGGCTAAAATTTGCAGACACCTGATCATTAGAAACTTTGGCCGTATAGTATTGATCTGGTTATAACTGTAATTAAAAAAGGTAAATGCATGTTACAAAGGTGGATCAAAAATTATCCACACTCCCGCTGTAGAATTTCTATGAATTAACTTTTAGAAAAGACAAATACATAACTTTCCAACATAATCTCACTGCTTTTCAATACATTTGCTTGGGAATACGAGCTTTCGTATTCCCTCACTAAAAATGTTGTAGGCTGAGCTGCGAGCCACAAATGCACCGGAGAATCCTCATCCTCGAAGGGTTGCTTTCAGGGGATCAAACAGGAGAAAGTCAGATGGAAAGAGTTTTTGCAGAGTGTCAACAGTGGGCAGAAGTGTGCAGATCCGCATTATCATGCAAGATCACAACACCCTCAGATAGCAGTCTGCTGCATTTAATTTTAAGTTTAGGCTTCAGTTCTTCTATAAGCATCTCACTGTAACGATTCAACTGTGTTGATTGTTGAACCTTTTTCCTAATAATATTCTAATACTGGCCCTTATGAATCGCAGACAACTATAAGCATAAATTTTCCAGCTGATGGTTGACTTTTAAACTTTTTATTGGTCTGTGACTAAGGATGTTTCCGTTCCATCCTCTGCCGTTTACTCTCAGGCTCGTAATGATGAATCCCAGTGATTTATGAAACTTTCACCCTCCTTAGAGTATCAGTCAAAAAAAAATTTTGTTGCAGATATCAAAATGGTTCTGTTTATGCTCTTCAGTGAGTTGTTTCGGCACCAGGTACACACACCCCCAGACCACAAAAAAATAATCACTGCATGCTGCTCTTCTTTCGTGTGAATCATAAGTGGAGTATTGCACACTCGCACTGCAGTTACAAATTACCTGATGTAACACATTTACACATGCACAGCAGTGACTGGGGAGACAGACGCCTTGAATTGAAAGCACTGATAAGACATTGCAGCCAACAGAAGTTGTAGTATAACTGGACTGCAGATAATTTTTGACTCAACCTCATAAAAATTAAGAAGTGAATAATATGGACTGACATGGGACATGATGATTGAAAGTTTACAGAGCGCAGTGATGTTTTATTTAAAAAGCAACAAGAAAGGGAGCGAGATAGTAAACTTCTATACCAGACCATAACTACAACTAGTGCTAAAATTACTGTAGCCATGGGCAGGGTGAAATGTGGCCATAGTCTCTGAAAACTCATGTCGACAGATCACCCGACCAGTATCAGAAATCTTTGATATTATCAATAACAATTAGGGCTGCAACAACTAATTGATAAAATCGATAATTATCGATAATGAAATTCGTTGTCAACGAATGCCGTTATCGATTAGTTGGACTGCTCACGTTACTGAGGAGCGCGACCACAAGATGCACAAATACACAAAGATACACACAGATACACAGCCGCTTGCGCAATGGAGGTTACAGAAGCGTCTGCAGGAAAACGTGCGCGCCTATGGCGTTATATTCCTGCCACAATTCTGAGCGCGCGGTTTGACATTATGAGAAAATGCACTCTATGCGCGTGCGGTGTCTCCACTGCGCGCTCAGTGTCTCCAGTGCTCGCTGAATATGTTCTCCGCGCACGCGCGACTTCTTGATTCTGTGCACGCTCAACTCTGCCTTCACGCGCAAGCAACATTTATTTTCTGTGCGCGCTCGACTCTGCCTGTACGCTCGCTCAACTTTGTCCAGTGTTACAAAACTGCCACAAAACCAGCCAATCACAGACTTCCACACACTACTTCTGATTGGCTGTTCCTTCTCTATCAGCTGGCAATATCTGCAATTATTGTTAAAATGCTGTATTTTGCATACTCAAATGCTGTTATTTATTTATTTATTTTAGAAAGAGACAATTCGGCATAAGTTAGTTCATTCCAAAAAGAAATCCCCCATGCACTCCTCAACAAGCAGCCATTATAACAGATGCCATGCAATATAATAATATTTATTTATTTATTTATTTATATTTTGGATATTTAGAGGAGTTTTACTGTTCAAAAACAAACTTTGTCTTTAATTTAAGGTTTAAAATGTCAAAATTAAAGAGCATTAAACTCTATATGTGGCTTTTGCATTTTTAAAGTTTAGTTTTATACATAACTAATACCCTGACTTATGGTTTTATATAGTTATAAGCAAAACATCAAATTAAAGAAGCGTTTAGGTTTTTATCCGATTAATCGAAAAAATAATCGCCCAACTAATCAATTATCAAAATAATAGTTAGTTGCAGCCCTAATAACAATTATCAATAATTTTGAAAAATGCCCAAAATTCTTCAGTTGAAATCGTGTGTGTTGAAAATCACAATGCACTCAGTAACTGATTATTGATTCAGTTACAACAAGCTTAATTTAGGACTACAGATAATACAGTGATTAAGGATGAACACTTTTTTTTTTCAATTTATCAGATAACCTCCAGTTTGTTTAACAAATAAGGCAATACCTGTGGAACGTTGGCGCTGGCTGTGACATTCCCGAGCTTTTTGCGCAGTTCCTCCAGCTCCTGCATGGACATCTTGCTACTGGCTGGGGGAATATTAAAGGAGGTCGTGCTGCTGGATGTTGCATTCGCTGACATCTCTGATCGCTCTTTAGCATTTTGCTGCAGAAATTTCAGTGTCTATGGGAAAACAACAGACATTACACAGTTATAGGCCACTTTATTAGACTGGGTAGAGATTATAGCTCATTCAGGCCAACTAGAGCTTGTATTATTCATCATCAACTATTCATCGCCGGCCCGTTTCTAACCCAAGAGATCTCATTATAGCAATGATGTTGAGATTTTTTACACTTCTATCCCCTTATTAGTGTGAATATCAGTTTAAAAATGGGCCTCTTTTGGGTTGGTGCTTGTCCAGGAATGGACAGGATAAAGAGGGATTAAAGAGGTATCATAATTATATTGTAACGAGTGGTGCCTGGTAAATCCCATCCCTGGCACTCATTACAACTCCATCAGATCATATTTAACTAAATCAGCCTTCAAACATACCTCCTTATCTTCTGTAAGCTTTGAGAGAAGATACACCAAAGGATCCAAGTTGCGTGCATTTTTGGATTTGAGCTCTTCATACTTTTTTAAAAAGTCCTCCGGTGTTTTCGAGTGTTCTGCAATCTTCACCTGTTAAAAAAAAGACCAATGCAGAGATAAAAACAACCTTCAGAGTCATATTAAGTACTCTTAAGACATAAAGTAAAATTTCATGATTATGTTGATACTGAAATATTGTTGATGATTAAAATAAATGTGATGCTAATTTGTTGGTTGATGCAGTTTTAGCAGAGAATTTAGAGGTTGTCTGCCACACTGACATCACAGGGCGACATTGCTAGTGCAGTTACAGTGGAGCTTGATTTTGTTTCGTCAGGTTTCGCTGTCGATGTCTAAAAACCAAAAGCACCATTTCGTGGGAATGCAAAAACATTCAGAAGTTTGAAACTTGACTTGTCTTGACTAATCGTTGAGGAACGATGATGTTCATGATGAATTTAACAGCACACTGCTTAGGTGCAAATAAAACAAGCAAAGCAATTTAGCAGGTAGACGAACAGCTTTGTTAGCATTGTTTATTAATAAATTCATCTTCTATAGCTCTTATCCTGCACAGGGACACAGGAGACTTAGGGCACTAGGCAGGGTACACCCTGCACAAGGCACACATACTATGGACAATTTTGGGAACACCAATTAACATAACCTGCATGTCTCTGCGCTGTGGGAGGAACCCGGAGAACCCCAAGGGAACTCAACAAGAACAGGAATAAACATGTAAACTCAATCGAAATTGAAGATGCGGGGCCACAGTGCTAACCATTACTCCATTGTGCCGCCTTACTAGCGTTGTAATAGAGCAAATGAAAATAGACCAACATGTGGGAAGAGTAAGCTTAAACTAAAACAGCTCGTAGAATTGGAATCCCGCAGCTCCAGGGTTCCTGGTTCGATTTTGGCTTCAGGTTGGATTGGCAGTATTTCACACATTATCCCTCATACAAGACACAGCACTGGTGCTGATTTTTTTTCTTCATGTTCTACATATAATACAGAAAATGTATATGCCAAAGAAGCTACTTTTAAAGTTTATGCCACATAGAAGTAACCAAACTTGCTTCCCTAAAAATTAACTTTTTTAAATTACATTTTTATTTTTTTGGTAACTTCACCCATTTTGGATAGATGATTTTATGTGTGCCCCAAAAAATGGTCATTTTCAACATTATACTGTCTCACTTCAAACAATACTAATTCAAAATCCAAATTATTCACATTGCTTGGTTTCACATTACATGTGTTTTTTAGTTCTTTATGTATTTCTTTATGTCTTTGATGTAAGCTCCTAGAAGCATACGACCTGTAAAAATTCTTGCTTAAATTAAAGCATGCCATGCAAAATGAAGGATTTTTTTCCTAACAAAAAATCTGTAGTGTCTGTAACCAGGTCAAATTCATGCTGCAACATCTTAACAATTTTGCATTTTAGAATAATTCACTTTCTCAGGTCTTTTCATGTGAAATCTACTGTAAATTGGGTAAATTTCATCTGAATGACAATTAATATTGTTGAAAGATTTTAATTTTAAAAAAGTTAGGACCCAACACCTATGTGAGACATTTTTAACACCAATACCAAGTTTTGGCCACCTGTGTGTGTATGTTAACTCAAGATTCTCTGGCTTCCACTTACATCCAAAAAACAGTCATAGGAGAGCTGGTTTAATTACCCCAAATTATCGAAATTGTCCACAAATGTAATGTCAAAGATCTTGTGTTACATGGTGCAATGAGATAGCCTCAAGACCCAAAATGGATTTATTCCCACTTGGCACCCAGTGTTCCCAGGATACACTTAGACCCTTAACAGGATAAAGCTTGGTGAAAAAGGAGTTCGAGGTGCATTTTGCTTTTACGTCTTAAACTAGGACTAAATGGGTCTAAGACAGACATGAACTTCTTTAAAGTGTTAATTGATGCATAGTGCTTACCTTAGCACTGTGTGCCGACACTGTGGTGGTAACATAGGAAGTCCTGTTCTTCTGCAGTAAGTCGATGTACACCTCAGCTCCATCGCCTCCTCTGACATGAAGGAGGCTGAGCAACTCGTTCACATCGTGGTGTATCCTGAACTCACTCATGGCTTCAGCTTATCCTTCATGCAGTCACACAAACATACACAATTTTATTACTTATTATCACATCTATTGCTCTGGACAGGTCGCTAGATAGTCTAACAAACACATTAATCATCACTAAACCTTAACTATACGTTAAAATAACTCACCAAACCCAAATATAATTTTTCCCCCAAAATAAATTTAAATTAGGAATATATTTACATTAGCAAGCTAGCCTACAGAGGTAATATTATCGTCCCAGTATTGCCCCGCTAGCTAGTTCGAACGTTACCGAAGGCTGCATGTATACAGATTGCTGCTCCCTACGTATGTGCACTACGTAAGTCGAGCGCCTACACCCTATCTAGGGCACTACGTGTCGATGATGTATACGTTTGGAATGAACCGTAACCCGGCAACGTTTAATGGCTGCCAACCACCAACACTACTACTATTACTAATATGTCATTTTTAGCAAATAATTACAGCAGAAGTCACAAGCAGAGTTACCATTAACACAGTAGTTAAATATTTTTTTACCATATGTCTCTCTTATAAGGAGTTAGGAACAAACCGCTATTGGGGACCCGCCAAAACAACCGGTGTTACAAAATAAAAGTCATTTAAATGCAAAAATAATTTGTCTGATGAGAAAATAAAATTAAACATTTTTTGAGGAAATTAAAATGACTATTTGAAGCTTTAATCCTTTACTGTATATATTACATTGGGAGTTAAGCCATAATGAAATAAAATAAACTACATAACCAGAACCCCTAAAACCCATCATCTCATCTCACATCAGTCATCGTCTTGGAGCCTCTCCAAGGAGACTTAGAGCATAACCAGGACGGGGTGCCAATCCATTCCAAGGGAAACACGTACACATACATTTATTCACATACTACGGGCAATTTGGAAACGCCAATTAACCCGGAGGAAGCCCACCAAGCACAGGGAGAGCAAACTCCATGCACACAGACACTGAGGTGGGAATCGAACCTGGGCTCTGGAGTGCAAGGGAACAGTGCTAAACACTAAGCTGCCGCCCCTAAAATCACCTTTTGAAATTAGCTGTTGTTGTTAGTCTTTCGGCTTATCCAGGCTTGGGACTGGCACTGCAGCCAGTGGCTGGGGTTTGGGCATTGGATGGAAATCGAACCTGGGCCTTTCGGATAGCAGGTGAAAATCCTACCACTGAGCAACCAATGTATTCCCTGTTATCTATGTATAATCCTTTTTTTTATAAATGACAGTAAATTAATTAAATTTCCTTCTCAAATCTAAACAAGAGTGAAAAAGAAGCATGATCATTACATCAGCAGCAATGACTTGAATTAAGATTAATGATTCTCTGTTCTTTATTGGTTTTGACACATATTCGGTTAAAGCCCATTTAAGTGATGATACCAGGAGTACATGATAACAACAACAACAGCTGAGCTAATTCATGCTCACAGAGGATTATTTTATCATCTGAACAGTGTTTCTGTGCTGACCTGTCCTGAAGACCTGATGTCTGTTTAAGGGATTCTGAAATAGTAAAACACTCCAAATGTCTTTTGTCAAGTCTTTCCAAACTAAACTGACAGGTGGCACAGTGGCGTAGGAGTTGGCACTGTTACTTTGCACCTCCAGGTTTTGGTCTGTGTAAGTAGAGTTTACATGTTCTGCTGGTGTTTGTTGGGTTTTCTCCAGGTACTCCGGTTTCCTTCAACATTCCAAAGACAGATTTGGTTAATTGGCATTCCCAAATTGCATGTGGTGTGTGAATGACACACTGGCGTCGGACTGGCAACTCGACCTATATACCAAAATTGGCCAAAATGGCCAAAATTGTTGGCACCTCTGAAATTTTTCCAGAAAATCAAGTATTGGTCACAGAAAGTTTTGTGTCACATTATGTCAAATTAGCTTTTTTCCCTCCCTTTTTTGTTTTGTCCCAATACACACAAAGAGAATAACCATGTGTATAGCAAAACACGTGTCAATGCAGTACTTTTCTGTGAGAAATACTTGATTTTCTGGAAAAATTTCAGGGGTGCCAACAATTTTGGCCGACTATTAAAAGCATTTACTTTAAAAAAAAAAACATTCTAGATTATCAATTTCTGAAAGGACCAATTAATGGCTCTGATTATTCCGTCTCTGGTTTTGATGTCAATGACAAAAATGTTTTCACCAACCTATTGGTTTACTGGTTAATGTTGGTCAAGTCAGGGATGGATTGCTAAATCCTCTGATCTTGGGCAGGAACCTAAGCAAGAACCTCCACACCCTGCTACACATAAATCAAAGCATGCGCTCTGCAACACAGAACATGAGGAATACAGCATATACTCTACCTACTACATTACACATCCATCATAAGTATTTGAATACTCTCTGTGATTTAAAACAAAAAAAAAAGCAGTCTAACAGACTAATGACCTAACTCTAGATATTTGGGTTAATCCCCGTTAGTAACCTACTGTAGTAACCATTGTAAGGATCTATCCAATAACGCAAACTTCAAGCACTTTTGCAAGTCATTCTGAATAAGAGCATCTGCCAAATGCCTAAAGGTAAAAGTAAGATGACTGACTTCTTCCATGAGTTTCACCTCACAAACAAGATTGAACAAATTGTCAAACATTTGTCAAATTGTCAAAAGTGTCCAACACTTTTTCAAGTCCAGTTCAATGGCCAGCAGTGATAGCATGTTGGATTTTCTTTGGCTTGTTTTAGTTTGGAGTCTATTTTATTTAGATGCATAAGGAAAAATTTGAATATCTGAATATCTTTCTTTACTTTTAACATCACTTTTCACCCTACTTGAAAAAACAGAGCAGCAAAGAGATCAATCAGTACAAGGAGTCATTATTAGCATCATGTTGTGTGTTTATAATACTATAACTTGCATGACAGTCCTTGTTACTGCTAACTCCAGTTAGCCTGTTAGCTCTAGCTGAACCACTGAAGCTTCTAGGACTCACAAACTAGACATATTTAACCTAGTGCACCTTTATTTCACATTTATTTTTTGTGTAAAATTCCAACCTGGTGGTATACAATGACAATCCAGGTTTATACTTCTTAGAGGACTGAAAGCAGACCCACAGAGATCTGATTATTACTTACCAAATACGGTGTTATTGGTGATGAGTTGAATGTGGTGTTATTAAATAACTTTAACTTTGAACTTGTACTTGGTATGCTACTACGATTACTGTGAGATATAAACTTGGAATTCCAATCATGCTTCATCAGTCATGAATAATATCAGATCTCAATGCATTTTAACATCGGGTTATCTGACCTTGAGGGATAACCAGAATACAGTGTGTGTGTTTTGAAGACACTAATTAACCGAAATGATGATGGTTGAAAACCTGAAGTTACTACAGACCATTCTTTTTACATGTCATATGCCATTTGGGAAATTCTCAAAAAACAGGTGTGAGGTTTGTTGAGTGATTATAAGCTTTGTTGGTTCTCTGAATGTGAAGCTTGTCAATGCCAAGCTGTGAAAAGAATACATTATAATATTTCTTTCCAGCTGCCACCGGAGAACACTTCATTCCCGAATTAATAACTCATAGTCAACAGGAAGAAAATGAAGTGTCATGTCACTGACTCAATCCAGATCCCATGTGACCCCCCCCCCTAATGAGATCATCTACACAGACGCTAACAGAAATTGTCTAAAAGTACAATACAAGAAGATGAGTTCTGTTCTTATTGTAAACAGATACAAAGAATAATGCTCTCCATTCCACTCTGATTCCAGAGAGGGCCCTTATGAGATCAGAACCGAAGGGGAAAAAAACAAGCTTCTAGACAATAGACGCCTTGTGGTGTATTGAAAACAGCACACACATTCTATGCGTTCAAGTCAAGCCAGGACTTTTGCTTGTGCAGAATAACAGAACGCTATGTAACTATATAATCTCCTGCCACACTAATGCACTTATCCCAGCATTTCACTATCAATGTAGAAAGTTTTCTCAGTATGCTTGGAGCCATGATCGGACTTCATGGGTGAAAATGAAATGCAAATCACTTGGAATCTGCTGAGAGCTGTATGGGGGATATGGCAATGATTACATGGTGGGAACAGCTGCAGTGGGCTCAGAGCCACCTTGGCAAGGCTCATCATTCATTAACAAATAGACTTCTTTAAAATGTTTGCATCATTCAGATATATTACTGCAGCTCAGAGTCTCATTACAGTACTGTGCTTAATAAACCTCTGTAAATGTCGATCGGCCTTCACTCATGAGAAATTACATTAAAAAATCCTGGTGTGACTTGACTTGAAGGCTTAGATTAACACCACAATATACAGTACATACTGTATATATCGCACCACTCTAACAAGTAAGATGAAAGCATGCCATTTGCTTACACCAACATCTTCCAACTGGAAATAATCCACAAACAATTATAGCTGCATCAAGTAATTGTAGCTTGTACATATTTTATACTCCATGCTAGGAACAAGCTTTTTATTATGTACTGTATTTACTTTGGTATGATGAATAGTATAATGGTCAATGTTGTAAATAGATTAAGAGATAGGGTATACAGTGTCTTAGAGTTAAGAAATAGTTTTTTATTACGGTCAAGTGATATTTTATTTGTTGTTGTTTGGTGGTAATTTCACCTGATCGAAATGGCTGCAATTCAGTAGGTCGCAGTATGGTATTATTTTTCATATAACAGTATACTACTTTTAAATGTGTATGTGGAATCCTTAGAGAAAGGTTTCCTACCAGAGACACTAACACAAGCATCCATAATTCTGCTCTTAAAGAAGGATAGGGATCCCAAGTCGTGTAGCTCCTACAGACCTCTGTCATTRCAGAATGTAGATGCCAAGATCTTGGCCAAAGTGTTGGCTTTTCGCCTGGAAACCATACTTYCAAAGATCATATCTGAGGAACAAACGGGTTTCATTAGGGGGAGACAGTTATATTTTAATATTCGCACTCTTCTAAATGTAATTCACTCCAAACACTCTGCTGTAACACCTGAGGTTGTGATTGCATTTGATGCAGAGAAAGCATTTGACCGACTGGAGTGGGAATATCTTTTTGCTGTGCTTCAAAAATTTGGGTTTAGGAATGATTTTATCTCTTGGATACGCCTATTATATGCTTCTCCCCAGGCTAGCATACACACCAATAACGTAAGATCCAGCTATTTTAATCTGAGACGGGGAACAAGGCAGGGGTGTCCACTTTCCCCGCTGTTGTTTGCATTGGCCATTGAACCATTGTCGATTGCTTTGAGGTCGTCATCTCTGTTTCGGGGCGTGGTCCGTGCGGGTATTGAAATAAAATTGTCACTTTATGCTGATGATTTGCTATTATATATCTCTAATCCAATATTGAGTCTGCCAAATATTTTATCCATTATAGAAAAATTTGGATCATTTTCTGGGTATAAGGTGAATCTTCAGAAGAGTGAATGCTTCCCCATTAATACATTGGCGTTGGGACTCCTACAGACAGACATTCCAGTTAAAAT
>QMIH01000015.1:0-18256 GCA_003987875.1 Clarias batrachus | reverse complement strand
ATTGATGTTTGCCCTGCTATTGCAATTTTTGGGGTTCCACGGGTCTGGTCTCAGTTCAGTTCCAAACAACTGGACGTTTTGGCATTTACCTCTTTAATAGCTAGGCGCCGTATTCTGATCCACTGGAAATCTGCCAAGCCTCCTAGTGCATCTCAATGGCTTATAGATACCATGTCCTTTCTAAAACTAGAAAAGATTAGATGCTCTGGGAGGAGTAGCTTTCTTAAAAAATGGCAATCTTTTATTTCATATTTTAAATCTCTCAATTTTCTGCCTTCTGTTTAGTGTAGTTTTTTGTTTGTTTGTTTGTTTTTTGTTTGTTTATTTTTTAGTTAGGGGGTTTTCTATTTGTATTTTTTTGGGGTGTGGTTGTTAGTTCATGTTTGATTGTACTTGATGCTTGTTTTATTGTTTTCTGCATGTTTATACTGTTAAAAATGGACAATCGCTTAAAATTTGTATCTGTAATGATGACTACACAATAAAAAGTTTGAACAAAAAAAATAACAGTATACTAATTAAAAAAAAAAGTCTATATAAAAAATATCACACTTCAGACAAAGTACTGTACGCCCATACTGTATATTTTGTTTAATTTCTCTCTGTCAAAAGAAATATTCCTCACAGATCCTCATGCAGACTGACAAGCCAAAGTAGCAATGGTTTAAATGTAGGTGGAGTGAAAATAACTATATTTACTAACCTATTAATACTAAACATAGTAAATATCAACACTCATGGCACACAACTTTGCCAAATGAATTAGGTGCATGATGTTACGTACTGATGTTACATTATGCGTGCCAAGGCTTTGTGTTGGGGAAGCATTTACTTTTTTTTCAAGAATTCTAAGTTATAGGTTTTTACTTAACTGCAGAATTAATCACTTGGTTAGCAATAAAAGCAATGTAAAGGTGTAAAGGAGAGAAAAAATATGCCTGTGTGTATAGGGCCAAAAATCCTTTTACAATCAGACGTAATGAATATACTGTATGAGCCTTCATCAGGTAAATATATAATTTATAATTATAATTCAACCCCCAACTCCAACTCCAAGAGCTTCTGGGAACAAATTCGGCACTGTTTTTTTCTGTGTTTTCTGTAAATATCTGTGTATTGTTTACATTTTTCTTTTGAAACTGTTAAACATATGTCCTGATTTAATAACTAAGCTGATCAGAATGCATGAACACTTTATGTGTGGGATTAACCAGCTAGATTTTGGTATGTTTGAATAGTTTGAATTAACAGATAACTTACAATCCAATGGGAGCGAGACAGAGAGAAGTAGATAAGAGATAATATTTTTTTACCCAGATTAGGAATAAATGAGGATTCTTCCCTTTTTGTTACAATTAACTATTGCAAACTGTATTGTTTACAGGTTTATACTTGTAGTTTCCCAGGGGCCATGGCCACTAGAGGGAGTTTCAGGCCATACTAAGCATCAGTTAGACCACTATAATTAACCGTATAATAATAAAGAATGGGTTCTATCTAAAGTCGCTCTATAATTTGGTTATATAAGGTTGTCTCTGCAAATCAATAATTGCTCTGAATGTACACCTGAGTGCCAATTAGAGTGTTAGGTTCCATGTTTCATGAATAATAGTCATGCTGCTCCCAGATCTATGATCTTCCCCAATCATTTAAAGAGTAATGAAAGCTGTGGTTGGATGATTTACCCTGTTCAGGTGCTTATGTAACTTTAGTTACTGAAATGTATTATTTTATCTTGTTCTTGTTGTACACATAGCTTCGAGTTTCACTAATTTCACTTCTGAGCCTTATGCAAGTGTCTTATGTTGGGGAAAGCTAACTGGTTCAATTTACACCATAACCTTCAATTTACCCCACTTTGGCTTATTTTGAAAAAGAAAAAAAAAGTCCTAAATGAAGCATTCAGGCTAGTCTTCAGCTAAGGAGTGGAAATTTTATGTGCCACTCAACAACTCTTTCCTGTTGTGCTCTAATATGGTGTGTGCCATTATTAATGAATGATGGGGCTTGGCTCTGTGGAAATGGTCATAGTGATGAGATCACTGTATTGTTGGTGCTGGGACACCACAATTTGTTGACTTTTTTGATGACCCATTTTTCCTCTCTAAAAAAACAACCTGTCGTTTTTAAATGAAAGATTAAACTGTTCTGACTGGAAGATTCTTCTGAGTTGGGAAATTTTCGAAGCATTGCGATTATGAAATAGTGGCGACACAGCAGACCGCTTTCATAAATGGTAAATAAATGTTTACAGAGTAAATGCCAGCACATCTATTATGTTTATGATTAAGCTTATGTGGGTCGTCACTGTGCTTGTGAATTAGACATGCAGTATATTACAATATATTTAAGCATTCACTAGTGATGTGGTATAAATTGCATTCACAGCCCAATGAAACAAAAGATGTACCCTTTTTTCATTGCTCCGAACCCCTATTTTTATGCTTTCTAGCAAACCCAAGCCTAATATCATACACTTTAAAAGCATTTATTACTGTATTTACTCTCATATGATATTTTTGTGAACATTTCCATATAACAGATGGTGTGCGATGTTTTGCTTTCATAGATCTTGAACCTGTTCGTACTAGGTTATTTAATGCTTCCTTCCTCATACACTTCCTGTTACATTTACAAAGGCTGGTGTGAAGTATTTTCCTGGAACATGATGAACTGTAAGAAATTATGTTCAAAAACAAAATTTCAGGGAGCCACTTTTTTTGATGAATTACCTTTGATCTATATTGTTTTCATCAAAGATTTGCAGTATCTATGGACCAAATATCTTTTTTTTTTCATGTGTAGAACAATAATGAAGCAGCTCTTACATTCCTCTTCAGTGTCTAAGTTCAGCAGCAATAAAGGACATACTACATATTTTTTGTGTACATGTACAACCATAGTATACTTCCAACCTTGATCCTAGACGACCGCATGCCCTGAACATTTTAGTGTTTACTTTGCTCCCAGCACACCTGATTTAACTAATCAGCTAATTACAAACCTTTTCTCAGTAGGAGAATGTATGGCAGAGCAGGCAAAACACAAAAACGTGTAGGGCAGGGGATCGTCAGAGATATATAAAGAGGACGGATGTAGTAAAACCTCTATTATTGTCTGCAAAGCCACTGGAGAAAAAAGATGCTTCAAACTAGCTGATGTTTGTATAACATACAGTACATTTCAAGGATTTCTGAGGACTTCTTCATCTTTTTCATCTGCCATAGAACATTGAGCCTCCTTTTTTGTTAATCAATTACACTGCCTGGTTACGGTGTGCAATATGGTGGCCAATTCATGTGTGAAAATGATTGATTCTAGAACACATCCTGGAATATGTCTGTGCTATCAGGGAAGAAATGTAATCTCCTTAGATGTAATACTCTCCTTATTCAGTACATTCAGGTCAGGTGACTTCATTTTATTGCCTCATAATGTTGCTGCGCCTAGACCTCACCAAACCCCAGAACATAACACTGCATTCAGAGGCTTGTACAGTGGGCACTATGCATGATGAGTGCATTGCTTCATGTGCTTCCCTTCTTACTCTGATGCACCCATCACCTTGGAATAGTGTCAGTCTGAACTCATCAGACCTCAGACTTTTTTTTCCTATTACTCTAAAGTCCAATCTTTATGCTTCCTAGCCTAACTAACACCATCGTTTTTTTTTATGGTCATACAGCTGTTTAGTCCTATTGTTGGCCCCTAGGGAAAAAGTGTATGCACTGCAAAACAAAGTATACATAAAAAAGTCAAATCAAATCACATGTGAAAAGGAAATTGTTTCAATTACAAAAATAAATAAATAAATAAATAAATAAAACACATACTGTAGAAAAGCCAATGCACATGCAAAAGTAAATGCTGCAAAAAACATTTGCTACATTGCAAGTGGTCCAGGGTGGTTGGATGGGGGTGAAGGGTTTGTGATGAGCTGGTTTGTATTAATTGCTACACAAACAGTTCAGTACAAATGAACGTGACATCCAATCATTGTTTCTGTAAAGTTTTTAAGTTTCATACATGAGGGAATGAGTTGCTCGGTCTATCCGCTGTGCTCTGAAAAAAGAGCCTCTATTTATATATTTTTATATATTTTTATGTTTTTATGTTTGCCCAAATGACTGGTGTCATGTACATCTGTTACCACAAAGAACATAAACCATTTTAACATGTTTTGGTGAAATCCTAAAGAACAAAGAGTGGAAGCTGTATAGATGTGTGTCCGGAGAAGAACCGGGAAATGTTAGCTCAAGGGAGGGGGAGAGAGATAAAGAGAGAGAGAGTCATTAGGTCATTAATATCAAATCCAAGAGGAGATTTAAGACGTTAATATCAGATATTTTTAGGAAAAGAATAGAATTAATTTATTATATATACAACAGTTTCCTTAAGGGAAATAAACAAAATCAGCTGTTTGTTTATGTGTTATTACAACCAGTGTGTCATTATAAATAAACATTTGTGACTTTTTTGGAGTTTGTTTGGAGACACAATAAACAGGTAATGCATAAGGAGTGTTGTAATCTTACTGGCTTGTTAATGAATATGCATGAAGCGTGATGCATGTGCGGTCAACTCGCTTCCACTACTCAAGCTGCTCCTATATTTCGTCAGGCTCTACTTCTGCCTGTTGTATGTATGCTCTGTCGCTGTAGATCTGTCACTGTTGGATGTGGGGTTTTCATTCCATCGTCAAATGCATAGTATTAAACGTCTGTAGTGCAACTAGGGGCTGTGGAGGCCAATGGTGGCCTACAGTGCTAGGACCCCTTTCACATACACATTCACACACTATGGGCATTCTGGAAACGCCAATTAGCCTAATCCACTACTGAATCCCTGGGTCAGACTGCAGGGCATATACAGCAATGGTGCATTCAACGAGGGAATGAAACCCGCCACATCCGACAGTGACGGAGCATACAACAAGCAGTAGTACAGGTTGCCGAAATATTGGACCAGCTTGAGGAGTGGCAGCAAGTTGACCACACACTCATTTCGCCAATTAGGAGGAAACCCACCAAGCACAGGAATGCAAACTCCATGCACACAGACATGATGCAGGAATCAATCCCAGCACCCGGAGGTTCAAGGCAACAGTGACCACTAAGCCATTAGGTTTATTAGGCCATTAGGTAACCACTAAGCCAGTTTTATATATATATATATATATATATATATATATATTCCCACCCAGTGGCCAAACTGCATGCAGTGCCGGACCCAAGACCCGAAGACCCGATAAAATGGGAGGGTTGCGTCAGGAAGGGTATCCAGCATAAAACCTGTGCTAAGTTGTGTGTGAATTGAATGGTCTCCTGTGGCGACCACTCGACTAACAACAACATATAGTATATATACTGTATTATTCAGGTTTTTGTCCTATCTGAACCAGATAGGTGGAGGTTCATTAAAAAAAGCTCTCCTTGTCATGCTAAAATTTCAGCCAGTATTTAATTAAAGGGACGATAAGTGGGCACTAAAGGAATTTTTCAAGGCCATGCTAATGAGTCATTTAGAAATATTGACACGGATTAGTTCTCTAAAGCAAACGATCTATTTTTCGTTACAAAAGACACATTTTTTGGAACCTAAGTCATAGTCAGTGTAAATGTACACTGTCTCAAAGGGACAACCGCAGTCCTTCATTTCTAAGTGTATACTTCAATGTCCATTTCACTAAACACACAAAAGACTAGTCTTACATGTACAACAGCAGTGACAAGCCTGAATTTGGAGAAAGATGAGCTAAACAGCTGGATCTCTTCAAACGTGCATGAATCAGTGAGAAAAATGTCATCATCTGAGAAACAATGTGGATACAATGTCCAGTAAATTGTGCAGAGAGGTTTTTCTCTGTTAGTTCAGCAAAGAGGTTCACAAGCAAGATGTCAAAACTTCCCATGTGAAAATAATATTTAGAATAACGTATAACTGAAGTATCGTTGTGTTAACCCAAGTTCTACCATTAAAGGAATTTCCCTCTTGAGGATTTCTTTTCCGGTCGCACTTTGAGAAAGTGCTTTAAAGCTCCTGATCCGTCTTCATTCCCGAAAGACGGTGTATAAATATTTTGATCTTTGTTCTACAAAAGAGAGAATTATCTAGATGGAGAGTTTACTTAAACATAGGTAACGAGTTGGAAATGTATCTAAAAGATACATTTAAAAGATAAAAGATACTTACAGAGTTCCAGAATTATTTGCACCCTTCAAGAGAATGAAAAAATATATATTATAGTAAATTATATTACTGTGCATAAACACACAGCATCCATACAAAACACCCCAAATATGTTTTGAGCAATAATATCTTTTATATCTATAATAAAATAGGCATGGCAATATTACTGTCATACAGTATATGAAATATTTAAAAGTAAATACAAATAGATTTTCCCTTTTAAAAAAGTTTTGTCACTCACATATAAAACCTATAATCCATCATTAAGGGGAAAGCTGAACAGTTTTCAAGAGCAAAGAGACTGTTTAAACTTAAAAAAAATATTCAGTGAGTAAGTTATTCATATAAAATATTCACTTTTCCTCCTTTTTAAAAAAAAGGATATCACTAAATCCTGAATTCAGTGTGACTGGGCAGATGCTAATTGTTTTTTCCTCTGAGTGCCTGGTGCATTAAATCCAATTTTCTGCCTCATTTCACAGAATTAAATGCCTTTTTTAGATAAATAAAATGTACTTTGCTTTTAGACTAGATTTATTCAGTGCACATGAAGTTTGAATTCATCACTAGTCCTCATAAAATCATAAATCAGTATTAAGAGAAGGTATCGCCAAATTAGAATGTCTTCATATACATATTCAGACTGCATAAAAAAAAGTTTAGTAGGTTTAACAAAGCTGGTTTAGATTGTGTTTACAGACAGTGTAAGTGGTTAGCACTGTGGCCTCGCATCTCCAGGGTCGATGGTTCAATTCCTGCCTCGGGTCTGTGTGCCTGGAGTTTGCATGTTCTCTTAGTGGGTGTTCCTCCCACAGTCCAAAGACATAGAAGATAACGTTATCGTTGTCGCCGAAAAATTGCCTGTGGGGTGTGTGTATTTGTGCTCTGTGATGGACTGGCACTCCATCCAGGGTGTACCCCGCCTTGTGTCCAAAGTTTCCTGGGATTGGCTCCAGACTTCATGCAACCCTGTTTCATGCAACTGAAAGTTCAGTATCAGATTTTTTTGTGTGTCTTTTATCTAGCAAGTTTGTTGGCTTTTAAAGTTCAAGGGGTCAAGAACACCAGGTTCTCTGCTCCGTCTTAATTCACTGTAAAGGACCCGAGCAGACGGTCTTCATCCTGAGTGCCTTATCTTTACATGTCTCAGACCCAGGGAATTGTTTGACATAATCTTCTTATGTTATAGTTTTGTGCTTTGTGCCTTTACAAACTTGGAAAAAAAAACTTTTCAGTTACAGTGATAAGAGGCTAGAAAGGGTGAAAACACGGAATATATAAATACATAAATAAGCACAAAGTCCATTCTGAATGAAATACCACAGCACAGTGAGACAGCTTAGCATGCTTTAAGATGAAAATAAACATCTGTGGCGTGGAAACTGTCCAGTGTTTCTGGAAATAAGTGGTCATACGCAGTTGGTGGAAGATAAATTTCTATGCTGGACTATTGGGGTTTTCAAAATCAGGTTTTCTGCCCAGATATGCACATATTACTGCACATACATTACTTTGTTACTTGACCTTATATAGGCCAGCAGAATCATTTTATTTTAAAATGGCAGTGTTCAAACAAATTGTCCTACTTACCTAAAGCATTTTTGTGCATACACACTTCATAAGCGATAACTTATCCATGTCAATAGGGAGACCTACACCAAAATCATCACTGACCACTGAGGCACTGAGACTCCACAAAATTTCTGAAGGTGTATTGTGCCTGTCTAGCACCTTGATATTACCTACAGATACTGTAAGTTGCAAAGTGGGACCTCCATGAATCCAACAGGATTATCCAGGCCATCCAACAGATTCTCGGTCTGATACGGATCTAAGGAATTTGGATGAATCACATGAATTTGCATGAATGCCAGGACCTACGGTTTCTCATCAGAAAATTTTAAATATCATCACTGATTTGCCTTTTCCCATAGTGCATCCTGGTGTTATTGTTTTCCAATTAAGTTACAGACACACACCCTGCTGTCTACGCAATGTAAAAGAAAACATGATTCACTAGATCATGTCACCAGTTCTAATAGGCACTTTAGGCACAGGACCTGGGTCAGCATGGGCACTCTAACAAGTTCTATAGTGAGGTGAGATGCACTGTGTGTTCTGACACCTTTCTATCAAAGAAAGTGTTTTCTGTGCCAGTTCTCTGGTTCTCCTTCTTTGGAACATTTTTGATAAGTACTGTAGTAACCACTGCATACTTACTGAAATACAAAATCTGCCTTTTTGGAGATGCTCTGCACATTGGTTGAGTGATTAGCGCTGTCTCCTGGGTTCACTGTGTCCAGGTTCGATTCCCAGGTTTGATGTGTGCATTGCGATCAGTTTCCTCAGAGTACTCTGGTTTTCTCCCACAGTCCAAAGAAACGTAAATTAGGCAAATTAGGAACTGGCATTCCTAAATTGACCAGGGTTTTCCTCGCCACATGTGGTGTTAATAGTAATGTAAGAATATATTTCTTTGTATTTATATTTGGATTTTTCTTAAGAAGACGATGACCAGATTGGACAAAAGCAGGCATTAATTTTTCAAGTATTTATGACAAATTTGGACACCTTCAACTGACAAGTACTCAGGTTTCCTCCCACGGTCCAAAGAAATGTAGATTAGGCTAATTGGCATTCCTAAATTGACCATGGTGTTCCTCGCCTTGTGCCCTAAGTCTCCTGGGATAGGCTCCAGGCTTTCCGCAAACCCTATTGTAATTTGGCCACTGTCAATCTATCTAGCGCTAGATTATATTTTGATCAACAGATACAATCAGTGAAATTATTCTGGAATTTTTCAGCTAATTTACACTTTCAAAATACACCAATCAGCCATAACATTATGATGCCCCCCCCTTGCCACCATAACAGTGATAGAAGACACCTTTTTCATCACAACCAGCATTAACTTTTTCCTCAATTTGATCTACACTAGCGGTTCTATTGGATCTCATTACATGGGCCAGCCTTCACTCCCTATCGATGAGCCTCGGCCATCCATGACCCTGTTGCCAGTTCACACGTTTTATTCCTTGGATCACTTTTGGTAAGTTCTGACCATTGCAAACCAGGAACACCCCACAAGAACTGCAAGTTTTGGAGTGTCTCTGATCCAGTACTCTAGCCATCACAACTTGGCGCTTGTCATAGTGATTTAAATCTTTATGCTTGTCCATTTTTATTAGCTGGCGGCAGGGTTATGGGTGGCCAAGGCTTACTGATGCACATTGGAAGCAAAGGCTGGTCATTGTAGTAGAGCTATAGAAGAGCTACTGTAGCGAAAAATAAGGAAAGGGTTCATGCTAGAAAGGTGTCAGAACACACAGTGCATCACTGTTTTGGTTACAAAAGGGGGGGGGGACCTACTGGTGGTCATAATCTTATTGCTGATCAGTGTATGTTTCTATTAAATCTTTTACAAAAGTATAATAAAAATGCCCCAAAAAGACGACAGGACATTCGTCATAACGTTATTCTGAGTGTGAGTCCCGTGGCACTAAAACATCCAAGGACATTATATTCGAGCATGAAGAATGCAGGAGTTTGTTTTAAATGAACTTCACAGAATTACATCACCGTGAGGTTTCACGTGCGCAGATGTGCAGCCCACACGATGCCAGAGGGTTAGTCAGCGCGTGCGCACGCCTGCGGTGCGCGTGCGTGCCAACTTTTCTCACCTACGTGACGGCGGTGTTTGAGGACAGCGTGCACTCACCTGTTTCTCCGTCGGGTCCGAACCCTTTTACTCACCGTGGAGGCGGAGATTGGACGTGTGGACTGGTCAACTTTGCGAGTGTGATCAGTAAAGACGCGAGGCGCCGTGCGCTTATATATTTGTATATATTATATTTTAACGCGCGCGCTCTGTCCGTTAGCGCAACTGGAGCTCCGTGTGTACGGTACGTTATGATCGTGTGGTGTTAATAATAATGTAAGGATACATATCTTTGTATTTTATCTTCTGCATGTTCCGTGTTTTTTTTTTGTTTTTTTTTGAGCTTGGACATTTTCTCGGACGATTTTGCTTAAGAAGACGATGACCAGATTAGACCAGACATGAATTTTTCAAGCATTTATGCCAAATTTGGACACCTTCTCCCGACTAACTTTTCCTTCCTGGGACAGGACCACAATGGGAGTATTCCTCATGATGCAGTGCCCTTTGCTGCAGACTTTCTTTTTGCAGGACACGAACCTGGCACAATTGCCCTGATGGTCATGTATGTGGTGTCCTTTCTGACAGGATTTGTGGGGAACATTATGGCACTTTTGGTCCTGGGTCGAAGAAGGAACAGACTAGCTGGTGCTTCCACTACCAGAAAGCTGCTGATAAACTTGGCTGTGTGTGACATGATGGTGGTGTGTGTGTGCATGCCTGTCAACTTGGGTCACCAGGTGTACAATGCGTGGGTGTTTGGGGACTTGCTGTGTCGCGCCGTGCCGTTCGTCCAGGCCGTGTCTGTGTCCGCGAGTGTCTTGAGCCTGGCTGTCATAAGCTTGAACCGGTACTACAATGTTCACAGCCCACTACGTGCACGATCCTTCTTCACTGGTAGGAAGATTGGTGCGATGATAGCCATGGTGTGGACCGTGTCATCCGGCCTGTGTGCACCGTTGGTCTTCATGAATGAAACCAAGATGCTTTCCTTGACGATGGACGGCTCACACGTGTTAACCGTGTGCGTTGAGGCCTGGTCTAAAGCCCGACTGCGCTTGGGCTACAATTTTTTACTTTTTTGCACCCTTTATTGCTTTCCGGTCCTCTTCAACCTCATTATATGTTGTCTCACTACCTGGAAGCTTTGGAGAGCAGATGACCACTTTAGCAAAGCTGACCTGTCAAGCTCAATCCGGTCAGAAGTCCGGCTGAAGTCACGCAAAAAAATAGCCAAGATGGTACTAGCCCTGGTGGTGCTTTTTACGCTCTCCTGGCTTCCCCTGTATGTACTGGATATCTGGATTGACTTCAACATGCCAGGTATGCTGGACAGAGAAGTTTCTGGCCATGTCGAGCACAGCTGGGTGCTCCAGAGCCGACCTTTTGCGCAGTGGCTTGGCCTCACCAACTCAGCGCTCAATCCTCTTTGCTACTGCTTTGTGGGAGATCTGTACAGGTCTGCAAAAAGGTTTAGGAAGAGTTACAGAGAGAAGATGGCCTCAGTTTTTAATTTGTCTCTGAGACAGTCATCCTCCATGGACTCTGGATTCAAACTTCAGTCCTGTGCCTCATCCACTAAATACAGCACTGGAAAGCAGAGATGGACGGACTGCTACATTTTCAGTACCAGATTAAACAGAAGCAAAGGCATGTCTGGTATAAGTGTGTGTGAGACTGGATTTGGTTGATGGATACATGCACAATCTTCAGTATTCAATTAACACTTACAGTATTGATTTCTCTTAAATAGCACTGTATTTACTGTATATAAACACTAAAACATTGAGGTATGCATACGGCTGCACAGAATTATTTATTCAACTGTTACTGCAGTTATTTAATTTTTTGCAATGTACTAACAAGTGCTCTAACAAACCAGATAATTCCAGAAAAAAATTGACAGTTGTAATTTTTTGATGAACCATTTTTTTAAAGCGATTAAAAATGCCAATAGAAGACCTAGCTCAAGTTCATTTGACTTAATATAAAACATATCATGTTATATTTTACTGCTCATGTTAACTTGTAAAGAGGTCATATTTAGTCAAGTGGATTTTATTGTCACTAAAACTTGTTTACATCTGAATAAAATGTTTGAGCTTGTTGCAACACAATGGCATACAGGACTACTGTAAATAAAGTGCAAATTACACATTAACAGTGTGAGTCAAGTGCAAACAATACAACATACAGGACAGTAAAGGCACTGAAAACATGGTACCATCTAAAAAGAATAGCAGAATAGAAAGGAAGTAAGAAAGAAAGAAATATTTACATATAAATTATTAATTATATTAGATAATAGATTTTTATCAGAATATGTTTGCATTTGAGGTGGCAAAATTTTGAAGTTCCTCTATAAAAAAAATTAATAATTAAGCCACGCTAAAAAATAATAATTATAAAAAATAATAATTAAGTTCCTCTATAAAAAAAAATCTAATTTTTCTTTACAAATCTCAACAAATTATTAGCTCCTACCGCACAGGACAGGACGTTGTGCTGCCTACCAATGTGTGAATAGTTTACTGCACACATTGGTAGGCAGCACAAGGTCCTGTCCTGTGCAGTAGGAGCTAATAATTTGTTTAGATTTGTAAAGAAAAATTTGAATTTTTTTATATTGAATTGGGATATGTATAAAATCATGATACTTAGGGAATTGCAATACAAATCAAATTGCCACTGATGTATCTTATCGAGTGATTGCTGGTGAGTCCCGTCCCATATATACAGAGTCAGGCAAAAAAATATATACAAACTTGTATAAATATTTTAATACTAAATTTATTGCTATGTTATATATTGATATATATTGTATGATAATATTATGATAATAATATGATAATATACATATTATATTAATATAATATACATCATACTTCTTTTTCTTTTACTTAAGTGTGTATTATTTTTTTTCAGCTGACTCTGTATACATGTTAGATATGGAGTGGTGTGACACATGTACAATAACTGTGTACCCACAGTAAATGGCTGTAAATTGCTCCTGGCTAGAATATTCTATCTGTAACAAGCAGCTTTTCAGTCGGCTGTTCTCCTATCATTCTGCAATTATTTCAGCTTGAATACAGTTGCCAAAAAGGTTATTTAAGCTGTATTGATCTGAATTCATACTGGCTACTGGTGATTATCCATTATCCATGTTCGTTAAAATCCATTAGAGAGAACAAGATAATTGTAGTGCACAAAGCTCTCTATGATTGTTCTAATTATGAGTTATTCACAGAGAAAAAAAAACCCTGAAAAAACAAACATAAACATTTGCTTTTAGCCTTATTGTGAGCGGTGGATGCAGTAGTGAACATGTATTTTAAAGTGAAATGCTTTGTATAAATCAAGCAGCTTCTAATTATTTCAGGGACACATGATTATGAAAAGAACAAAACAAAGAATGAAACAAACCAAACTGAATGCCTTATAATAATACATTCTAAAACATATAGTGTTGAGGACACTGTCTTGTTTAAGTTCTATTAAGTTGAAAAGACATTGACTTTCTATCTCCCGCTGTCATATGGTTCATATCTATTGTACCAGAAGAGCTATGGAGTTCTTCACACAAATGGAGTGAATTGTTCTTGACTGGCTATATATTTGTACCTCACCACAATGGATTTCGAATGAAGCAATTAAGTAAGTGGTCATTGAAGTGGAGACTTTCCGCTTTACTTCAGTGGGTTTAAAAATTGCATTAACCATTGAAAAATTGCAGTCATTCACAGTCCCTATGTTTTCACAGGTACAAAAACAACTGCACAAATTGAAGGTTAATTTTGAATATGTAAATGCAAATTCTTTGCAGTTAATGACTACCTAAATTCTGGAACTCATGCACATTACCAAATGTTATTTTTTTTCTCATATTGCCAAGATTTAGGATTTTACTGCAGCCACTTCGGTTTTGTCTTTAATACGTTAAAAGCATGCTAATTCGGGTTGAGACCAGGTAATTAACTTGGCCCCTTAAGAACATTCCATTTCTTTTTCCTCAGGTAGTCCTGTTGTTACTTTCACACTATGTTTTGGGTTATTATGTATCTGTACTTTGATGCACTGTTCTATTAATTTTGCAGCATTTGACTGAATCTGTGCAGAAGTTAGAGCTCTATACACTTCAGAGCTCTATAAGAGTTCTTACTCCAACAAGCAGTCACAACATCAATAAACACGAGAGACAGTTGTGTTTTCAGCTGTACATGCCCAGGCCATAAAACTGCATTGCCTGCAACATGTTTGATAATGCTCTGGTATGCTTTGGAACCCGAGCCCTTCCCTTCCTTCTCTATACTCTGCTAACCTGTTAACAAGCTGCACTCCTGTACTTTTGAGCCAGTGAAAGTGAATAGGATGTAAAAATGGCTGAAATTCCTAAACATTTAATACCATATTTTCAGTTTAACTTTTAAAGATGAAAGTCTATACTTTAGGAAATGTTTAGGAGGTGTGTAAATGCTGTTTATGGGAGTTTAGCCTCTCTAGAGTCCTGCTCCTGGGCAGAAATGAGGAGGATCTTGCAACCATTAAGGTTGAAAGTCTACACATGAATCACATTTTGATTGTTTAATTTTCAGTTTACTGTGTATAGAGGCAAAATGATGAAACTTGTGTCGCTGTCCAAATACTTATGGACACAACTGTACATATTACGGTGCATTTTACCAACTGAGTTGAATTTTTTTCTTTTTGCTTCAAGGATTCTTGCTCTAACATTATTTTATATTAACAACCCGTGAACCACAGCAGTAATAAACCATAAATAATGTTTAGAATGTAATTAGCACATGCATTATTAATGTTCACTTGTGAGTGATCTAAAACATTTATTTTAATAACAAATGGCTAATGAATAAAAAAAATTATAGAATGATTCTAATTGTTAAGGTTATCTGTTATAGAGTCTCAGTTCTGACTACTATTCATTAAAATTCACGTAATAGATTTTATAGTTCATTGGATTGTGTTGATCACTGCAGGAATTCTTCTTACTGGTCAAATTAACACGAACGTTAAACACTTTTGGTGCAGAAAAATGAATCTTTTCTCCAAAGTTCAGAAAGCAAATGGCTTTGACCACACTGTAGACAGTTAACATGAAGTTGGCATAAGTGTCGCTGGCATAAATGGAGTGAAATGGTCAGAAAACCTGACGCCAGCTGGCAGAGGAGATGGTGGAGAAGACGAGGATTAACGGTGCTGCTGAAGACACGTCAGTCGTGATCTGTGGTTTAATGCTGCTGGCCGCCAATTCCTCTGTGGCAGAAATGTGAGTCCCTCAGTACAAATAAATCGTCCACTGTTGTACATCAGCAGCACTTTCCTCTCCCTTCCATCTCTGTCAATCCTGCAATTCAGAAAGTGTGTCTGCCTCCAATGTGCCATGGAAAATTACAGATCATGAGAAAATTACGAGGTGGAATTAAAAGGTAAAAGGGTACCAGAGTCACATGGAGACACACTGTTGATTCTCTGTCTCTGTCTCTGTTCTCTGTCTCTGTCACTGTCAAACATGATCTATGGGCAGGAGATACCTTTCCATAAAAGAGATGGAAAGATTAGACTGAGGAGCAAATGGTAAAAGAAGTATGACATGTGTAACTGAATAAAAGGTATGGGCATGCATTATTCACAAAATACCACAGAATTCACCTCCAAAAAGGAAAAGAAAATACATACCATTGTTTATTCATACTGTTGATTGCTATACTTTGATCAATGACCATTTGTCTATATAATGTAAAGTAATTTGTTAGAAATGTATTAAATTATGTTCAGAATTTTTTTACATCTCTTTACAGCTCACCAATTATTTTCCATTTTAAACAGGTTAATATGAGTCTTAGTGGTCTCCAAAATGTGACTGATCATTTTCCAGCTGAAATATAGTTCAGATCATGCATTCTGATCTGATTTTACTTCCCTTTCAGTAATTTTTAAATGCACCATTTTAGTGCGGGTAGCTTTAAATGAACTGCCCCTGAACGCTCTGTGTGAAAGTGTATTGTCTGAGCCAATAAAGTTGCATTAACACTATACAGAGGTGGATAAATACAAGTTAGAAAATTTGCTAATTGAGGATATGTATAAACAGCATTTATGTGAATTTAGCCCTCCACTGCAGCCCTGCTCCGGGGTAAAGCTGAGCCCCGAGCTAGAGGAAATTAATTTTAATAATCATATATATTAAATCATATATATATTAAATCATATATATTTAATAAATTATATATTAAATACTACCTGCCCCATGGTAATATTTTTTAAAAAAATGGTTACTAGGCAACAATCACTAAACCAACATTAAATATGCAGCCGTCCTTGTTTCACACCGTGTTTTTGGTTGCAATGATTTTTATATATGTATAACACAAGAGGCTTTGTGCCTTTCTTGTCAAGGAATGCCCTTTAAGATCATTTAGAAGATCCCAGATTTCAATGCTACAGAGCTTAAAATGAGCAATCGTTTTTCTTACCTACACAAGACTCCATCCCTAGATGAAAAAATTAGTCCAGTGAGGGAAAACTGGCAAGCTGACTCAGACTGATTGGCTGATGTGCTTTACATACTGTACCAAGTCCTATGTCAGTACATCAAAATAATGTGTGTGTCTTGATCCAGGTTGAAAGTGATCCATGAACGTTACTAGAGCTGACCTAGTATGATTTAAATTTATAGGCAGACATGAACCTGACTTACAAAACTTTTAAGTAAAATGTATGGAAAGGAATGCATATCTGAAAGGGGTTTTAGTCAGATGGTATAGGTGGGGCAGACCAAAAAAATGTTTGTGACTGTTTGAGCAGAAATCCCCAAAGCCATGCTCCGAGATCTAATGGAAAGATTTTCCAGAAGAGTGGATGATATTATAACAGAGACTTAATCTGATGTGCCATGTTCAGCAAGCACAGCAAACTTTTGGCCATATGTATATACTGGCACTCTTGACAAACCTTATCTGTGAAACAAGATGTCGCAGCATGGTAGTGCCATGGTAATGCCAGTGCACTTCGCTTCATGGCATAAAGATAGCCTAATGAGTTTTTTTTTAAGTTGCAAAGTGCAAAGTTGTTTTAGATTGACCAAGTCATTTACCTAAACACATCACTTCTGGACAGCATTTTAAATGCTGACAAGCTAAAAGCCTATCACAGCAGGAGAACCAAAAGACATTTTTACTTACTAATGTTAAATTGTTCACTTTCTTTTGGTAAAATGCAAAAGTCTAAATTTTGCATCTCTCTCCAAGCGCCTCCGGACTGCACTGTATATTTTTTCCCTTCTTATTTTCTCCTCTACATTCAGTACCAGGATTTTCCAATGGTTAGAAAAATGAGTGCGGTTTAAACACACTTTAAATCAATGTAATATTTTTTATAAACCAAATAAGGATATAAATCTATTAGAAAGGATCGCTTGAGGTCTAAGCCAGTGATCGAGCATTCAGTGAAGGGCTCAGCAGTGACATTAGAAATAATTATAAATATGCTAAAGCTCTAGGATATTGAGTCCTCAGGTTACAATTGTAATATGTCATATTTATTCAGTCCCTTCTTCAGCTTTGATACTGAATTGATTTGCACTCCATAAGATCTCAAGCTATAAAAATTTAAGCCATTATGCAAAGGTTGCTTTTAGTGTATACATGTTTGCTCTGCAAAGCAAAGTCCATTATGTGTGAGATGACATTTAAGATACATAGTTTTTAATGCAATGCCCTGTAGAATTAGTAATGAGTGGCATTAAAATGAGTGGCATTAAAAATGTAGGGATTAATGCAGGATATACTGGAAATTAAAAATGAATATATTTCCATATTTTCACTATAGAGTGACAGTTTCTAATTTCAGAGACAGACCTGTATTTGGTATAACGAAAATCTAATAAAAGATTTGCAGTCCACCTCTGCCCTCTGAACCGGCCTCGCTTCTGGTTGGAGATCTCATCGCATGGAGGCCCCATGTGGTCTGGTTGGGATACGTGTGGTGAATCGGGTACGGTTCCACGTGACCCTGAAGATGGTCTTGGACTCAGCTGATGCAGAAAGCAGTTCTCTGAGGACTTGTGACTGCAGTCACTTCATAGTTCAGGACTCAAATTCCCACAAACAGTTTTGTCCCTGAGCCTCCAATAACAAAATTGCAATCCATATAAACTTAAACACATCTCCTGTTATACTGAAGTTCCAGCCTCCTGGCACTCAGTATGACTGCAGATCCATCCCCGCTGTCTAAAATCACTTAAATGAGGATGGGTTCCTCTCAAGGTTTCTTCCCATTGTAATCTCAGGTACTTGTCCTTTGTAAAGCTGCTTTGAGACAATGACAATTGTTATCATTATTATTGTCACGGGTCGTGGCTGCCGTGGTAGACCCAAGTGCAGATGAGCA
>QMIH01000014.1:1483931-1523695 GCA_003987875.1 Clarias batrachus | reverse complement strand
GCTTGTTGTTGGTCAGATGATACGCGCGTTCTCCCAAAAAGCGCAAAAAAAAAAAAAATCGGATAAAGTCCAGTAGTATTAAAGCGTAGAAACGGGAAAAAATATATAATTATAAAAAAACTAAACAAAATATAATCTAAACGCTGTTCCAAACAGACGACGAACTTTCGCGGGAGCAATACGAAAAACAGGAAGCTACGTCACCAAATAGCCTTCTGAAGGAAAGGAAATAGCGGCTATGTATTTTCTGAGAGTACTAGGGCATAAGCCAGAGGACAACTTTTTTTTGCAGAAACTCCAGCACTGAAACAATCTGGCAATGGACTGGGTCTACATGTCTTACCATGCACCAACTTTCAAATATACTCCATTTGAGGGCATACGTTCTTCTAATGAACGGAGCCCTGGCACTTAAAATGGTTTCAATTACGCTGGCTGGAAGTACAGCATCTCTTAGTTGGTCCACTTCAGGGGCCAGACGTGAAGGTTCCAGAACTCGGCCAGGGGATGAAATATTGTCCCCTGTGCCTGAGACAGAAGATCCCTCCACAATGGAATCACCCAGAGTGAGCCGTCGAAGAGAGATATTAGATCCAAGAACCACACTCTGGTTGGCCACTGGGGCGCTATTGGTTGACGGACTCTCACCAGGACTCCCGGTATAGGAGCTATCAGAGGAAATGCATAAAGGCCTAATCTGGGCCACGTGTGGGCCATCGCATCCAGACCCAGGGGAGCTGGAGGAGTCAGAGTAATAAAGGGGACATTGTGCTGTCTCTTGCGAGGCGAAGAGGTCCACCTCTGTTATATAAAATCTTTCCCAGATTTGTCTGATTACTTCATGGAGTTTCCAGTCCCCATGTGTCACAGCTTGTCTGGATAGCAAGTCCGCTCCTACATACATGTGCCCCGGGATGTAAATCGCCCTGAGGGACAGGAACTTGTCCTGTGCCCAAAGGAGAACCTGATGCGCTAGCTTTTTCAAGCGACGCAGTCCACCCTTGCAATTTATGTACGCGACTACCACAGTGTTGTCCACCCGCACTAGGACATGGTAGTCTCTAAACTGCTGAAGGAAGTGTTTCAGGGCCAGAAACAGAGCCATCATTTTGAAGCAATTGGTGTGCCATGCGAGAAGATGACCACTCCAGCTCCCTTGTGCTTGACGGCCATCAAGACCACACCCCAGCCCGTGAGGGAAGCGCCTGTCGTTAGCATCTTGCGACATACCCTAACCACATAGAAAGGGTACGAAGCCCCGGCACGTAACCCTTATTAGCCTCTGGGGATTGGCCCTTGAGTGAAATCCCTTGAGTGAAGACCTGATACTGGTAAGCTTCGCCCCTGAAAGCAAACCCCAGGAACCTCCTGTGTTGTGGCAATATTTCTATACGAAAATATGCGTCATTCAGGTTGACTGTCACAAACCAAACCTCTGGTTGAATTTGAGAAACAATCATTTTGGCTGTCAACATTTTGATGTTCAGCCCAAGAAGATGTAAAATTGGATGCAACCTCCTATCTCTCATCTGGCAGGGGAACATGATCTATGGCCCCTTTCTAAGCAAAGTCTGTAATTGCCAAGTCAGCAGATGAGCTCGTTCCGGTTTCATGGAAGTGAAGACCACGCCACTGAAAATGCGGAGGATGATTTTCAACAGGGGGGGGGGTGTTATTGTAGGTGTCCGCGATCCTGAAACAAGGCAGGAGGGAACCGAGCACCTAACATTTTGCTGGAGACCGCTGCTTCCCAAAACACCAGTGGTGGTGGAGATTAGACAACGGCCCACAGAGGATGCCAGGGAGGAGTCTTTATCCCTTATTGGAATTTTTACACGTCCCTCCCCTGGGGGAGACACCCCCCGTGGTCCTGGGCACGTCAACCTCAGGACTTCCTTTTTAGTGAAGATAATGTCTTTTTTCTCTCTTTTTGAGGCGGATTGCGAAGCGCTACGAGTCCCTCCCATGTCTCTATGAGGGGGTAGCTGGCTCGGCACACTCTCCTTCTGCCCCTCACACCTCGTGGGGACCAGACCTGGTCGGAACTGGCTGTCCGACAGTCCCGACTCCTGAGCACGGCAGGGAGAAACCTCACAGAGGTCTGCTTGTAGAGCTTGCAAACCTAGTGGCGGCGGTGTTTACAGCGTCGCCAAAGAGGCCAGAAGGCGAGGGGGGGCATCAAGGAGGAAAACGCGATCCTTGACCTCGATGTCCGTGAGGTTAAATCACAGATGTCTCTCCGTGGCGACTGCGGCAGCCATAGAACAGCCGATAGCACGGGCCGTCTGCTTGGTGGCTGTAAAGCTTCACACAGAGAGAAAATAAATCTGGCACAGAGAAATAAATCTGTGGCTCGGCGTCATCGATAGACCCGCCAGTGCTCAGAACTCTCAGCAGGTGAGCTTGGTATGCCTGCAAAAACCGCCATGTTGTGCAGGGCAGCATCAGCCTGACCCACTGCCTGAAAAGCTTTCCCCACCAACGAAGTTGTTAGTCTACACGGCTTGAAGGGGAGTGTGGGTTTTTTCAGGGAGGATGACCTTCTAGGAGAGAGATAGCTCGCAAGCGTCTCTTTAATCTGGGGTATCATCATAAAACAGGGCATGAATAAGGCTTATTCCATGAAAGAGTTAACTCGTCATGAAGGTCCCCAAAAAAGGTGAGGAACCCTTGTTGAGGCCCCTCCCCTGGCCACCCAACAGAACCTGTCGTCTACCTTTGAGCGCTTGGGAACTTTTTAAAAAATTATTATTTATTTATTTATTTTTATTAATTTATTTTTGCCGCGAGAGAGGAAATCTCTTCGGCCCCTTCACAACAAGCACCGAAGCGCACTTGAAAAGCGGACGCTAAAAACTTCCTGATCCGGGGAGAGCGCGAGAGAAAGGGGAAATACCGTCTCATACGCACGCGAGCCCCAGGAATTCGCCGTGGCTCCTATTTAAAGAAAGCGTGCCGCGCGTGAAGCGCCTTAATATGGAGTATATGGAATATGGAATATTAGACTATCCTTGAAACCCAAGCACTCAAAGAAAAAGATGGAGATCGCCCTCCGAAAAAAATCTATCACACGGAGGCACACATCTCTCAACCAACTCTTGCCATTATCGGTAAGTAAAGTTTTTCTACACACACAAAGCGGTCCTGAAGACAAAAAGATCTGAGGATGTTTTCGGTTCACTCCTATTTATAACCTGCAGGTGCACCTTATCGGGTGACGTCACCTGACTTAGGTTATAAGCTGAAGTATTCGGCATTTTAATACACACAGGCTTCACAACCGGAGAACAAAGAGATGTTCCCATAGCGTTTTCACGCAGCATCGAGTGTAGCTTTTGAAAGGGAGCCCTATGCAACATCGATCAGTTACTGAATAATGCTGAAAGCTTCCTGTGAATTAGATTTGTGTGGACTTACTGTACCTTGAAAAACTATCACCAAGTTTGTATTTCAGTTTGTTGGCATTTTACTTATATGGCTTAAGGAGTATTGTCTACTTGATCTACCTACAAAATGTTACAGTAGATAAATAACTAAATAATATTCTATTTGAATCTAAATTAGAATATTTGTACAACCTACAGTATGCACTGTGCCCATGCACCTCCAGGGTCGAGGTTCGTGGAGTTTGCATGTTCTGCCTGTGCTTGGTCGGTTTGCTCCGGGTACTCTGGTTTCCCGCAGTCTGTAGACATGCACTTTAGGTTAATTGAATGAATGAATGAATGAATGAACGAACATACTGTACATACACCACAGCATGAAATAATCAATCAAAGGCACAAAACAATTCATGATACAATGTCAACATATGCAGTCTATTTTGGATAACAGGTTACAGTGGATTGTGAGCATAATTCATTCCGGAAACATGCTTGTATATCAAAACACTCGTATATCAAAGCAAATTTCCCCCATATGAAATAATGAAAACTCCACAACCCAAAAAAATAATATCTAAAAATAATTCATACAAAATATAAAATAAAAATAAAACAAATGAACCTACATTTTACCTCTGAAAAAAGTAAAAATAAACATTACCAGACACACACTACCGGAATCACTGCTATAAAGTAAAAATAAAACAAATTAACCTGTACTTTACCTTTGAAAAGAATCGCAACAGAGCAGTGTTTCTGTTTGTGTGTGTGTGTGTGTGTGTGTGTGTGTGTGTGTGTGTGTGTGTGTGAAGGCGAACTTTCTAATGACACTCGCGCACATACACACGCTAACAAAATCAGTGCATTTTGACACAGGATCTTTAACAAGGAAGATCTCCACAAAACACACACAAAGAAAATAAGAAGTGAATTGTTCTCGTTAAATTTTACAAGCTATCACTGCAACCAAACCAAGTAAATGAGTGCAATAGTGCCAGAATAGTGCCTGTTTGTTTAATGATGGGGCCTTACTGTAAATGCAAGGTTCCATGCTGTGTGTGTGTGTGTGTGTGTGTGTGTGTGTGTGTGTGTGTGTGTGTGTGTGTGTGTGTGTGTGCGCGTGTGGATCTGTGTGCTAAATCCCCCTGAACCTAACCAGGACAAATCAGATGCTGAATAAGAATAAATGAATGAATGAATGAATGAATGATGAACTGACCTCAATTTATAAGGTTAATTTAAATGACTTCAAACAGAAAAAAAATTGTGAAAAGTCCCCTTTCCATTGTTCAATTATCACAAAAACACACAACAGTGTGACCAGTCTCAAAAGCGTCTAGACACGTATTTTATAGTTGTGAATTTTATATAAACGTGCATGGAGAGAAAGGAAGCATAGGATGCAGTTGAAAGGCCTTCAGAGCCAAACAGAAATAATATATACACCATGCAGTAGTGTGGGGATAGATGGAAGTCTCTGCTAACTTTTTTTTATTTATTATTATACCCATAAGCCTACTTTGAAGTTCCTATGTGACCAGAATAAGAAACAAAAGGGAAAAAAAGGAACGGACCTGTACATCTAGCAACAAGATGAGATAAAAACAATACTTGTTTTCTTATTCCCCTTCTGGGGAAAATCACACCGGATACCAATTTGAATGTGAACAGGGAGTAGAGCTTTTAGGTAGACCAAATGACCCTGCTCTCTGTGTGTGTGTGTATGTTTGTCTGTGTGTAGGTGTGTGTCTGTCTGTCTGAGTCATCTAAGGAAAGGTGACACACCACAGAACAAAAAGACATTGTAACATGTGGTGTACTGTATGAATGCCAGATGCAAGTCATGAGGCATAATTCAACAACCATCATAGGTTTTAACAGGCACAGCGTATAGTTGCGCATAGAAGTGATTTGAGAAGAGAAACCAAAGAGCAAAAAAAAAAAAATTAAGACAACCATAAAACCATGGCTCAGTGATGCACATTTCTAATGAAGAGACTTGTGTATCAGATGCAGGAGGCGATCAAATTCAAAGTAAAAAACCAATAAAATTCAAAGTAAAATTGGAAGGGGTAGAGACACAAAATATATATATAAAAAAAAGCATGACAATCATAACAAGAAAGTGGCTCCTGGCTTGCACAAAAGAGTCATGAAGAGGTCCTAGAACTTTGGGCAAAACGATCCACTTGAAATCCCAAGGTGGGCATTGCCCACCTAGCGCAGCATCCTGCGTCAGGGCAGAGAAGTAAATACGTAAATACTGTATCGCCTTGCTTTCTGCAGGAAGCACTGTGGCGAAGACTACAGTTATAGTGTCTGATGTTAAAGTCTAAGAAAATAGGAAGAGCACCCCTCTAAGAAACTCCTAATTAATTTTAAATTTGCATGGTATTTTTGCTCCAAGTTCTTGTTATTTATGGACTTTATGTCGGGAAATGGCTAATTTGGTTCCCATCAATGAACCCCATGGCAATTTAAGAAAGCAAATTTGACCATGTTTTTTGTATGAAAGGAGATGGAATTTTCAATTTGCCCTATCAGTCATAGCCATCCACCGGCAGGTGTGTGCTGACATTCACTGATCAGCCACAATACTAATGCCACCACCAGGTGAATTAAATAACACTGATTATCAATTATATAAACCAGTAAACTGGGGTCAGGATCATAGGCACCCAAGGCTGATCTGTGCCTTTAGGGACCAAAGGCTACCCTGCCCAGTCTGATCCCACAAAAAAAGCCAATGTAGCACAAAATGCCAAAAAATGTTAATGCTAGCCACTATAGAAAGGTATCAGTACACTGATTGCATAACAGCCTGCTGTGTATGAAGATTATTAGCCGAAGAGTTCATGGTTGTTGATCTGGCCTCCAAATCTGGCCTCCAAACAGTTTACTGAGGCCCTACACCACAACCCAGAGCACACAATAGATCTGTCACTAACGCCCAGGGGCGTACCCACCCCTTCCATGCCCAAACCTCTTGTGGAGTCATGCCCTGAGGGGCCAGAGCCACCCCTTGGACACGGGTTGATCAGCCTTACAAAAACTTTGCACCTCCACGTCCCGCCCAGGTCTGTGTCGACCCTGTATACAGGATAAAGTGGGGTAGATGATGAGTGAGAGAAAGAGGTGTGAGAATACAGTAGATCAAGGGTGATCTTTTACTCCTTCATGTTGTTTTTAAGCATAAACAAGGCTGTCTTTTAACATGAATCATGGCTTTTCAAAATTTCAAACAAAGAGCTGAATGTGTGAAAAAATGACAGGTTGACTGATGGAAGGATTACCCATGCACCATACATTATATATATATTCTATTATCAACCCCAGGGAAGGTAGACAGTTGCATATGGGCTTGATGATGGAAACAGCAGAGCAGAATTTCATTTGGTACAGCTAAGAGCAAAATTGTATATGATCCTGACAGGACAAATCTATTCGCCTCATAGTAATGAACTTTGATGGTGTGCTGGCCTAATATGTTCTTGCTTTCTCTGTTTCTATCTGTCCAATAAACCATTTTACCTTCTGAACCCACAGGTTGTGTATTGCTTGAAATCAACTCTTGTTAAAGTGAGCAATACACAATACAGCGTGGCAAAAGAAGAAGAAGAAAAAAAGAAGAGTCCAAAGGAACAAAAACACATTGAAAAAAAATATATATCATGTTGTGTTCTCTCCGTATTCAATACTGATAATCTTTAGTGTCAAACCAAATGCTGCTTTAAAAGAGATTTAGAGAAAGGCAGTGAGAAAGGGACAACAAGTTGTGCGTATTGTGCTTACATGGGATGTTTATGCTGCTTCTAGGATGAGGGTTTTGTTAGGGTCGTTTGACTTTTTTTTAATATAACAAGTAATAAATAAATAGGCATTAAGTCTTGGATTGCACTGCTTACTGGTGACACAGTTATACTGTAGTTTTGGGCATTTCCTTTGAATAAAGATGCATCGTCTAAAATCTATCACTACACTTAATAATCTATTTTGTATGCATTATTCAGAATGAACAGCTAATGTGTTCATATACAAATATAGAGTCACAATTCACACGACTGTCCCCCAGAATGGCATCATGTTGCGACTCAAGCTAGGTATCAGAATGCAAATAAATGGTAGAGGTACAGTGCATCTGGAAAGTATACACAGTGCTTCACTTTTTCTTCGTTTTGCTATGTTACAGCCTTATTTCAAAATGGATAAATTCATTATTTTTTTCAAAATTCTACAAACAATACCCCATAATGACACCGGGAAAGAAAATCTTTTTTTTGAAATCTTTGCAAATTTATTACAAATACAATCACATGTACATATGAATTCATAGCCTTTGACATGGCACTCAAAAAAGGTGCATCAAGTTTCCACTGAACATCCTTGAGATGCTTCTACAACTCGATTGGAGTTGTGGTAAATTCATTTGATTGGACATGATTTTCATAGACATACACCTGCCTATATAAAGTCCCATAAACTCCCACAGTGCATGTCGGAGCACAAGCCAAGCCATGAAGTCCAAGGAATTGTTTGTAGATCTCCGAGACAGGATTATGTTGAAGCACAGATCTGGGGAAGGGTACAGAAAAATGTCTGCAGCATTGAAGGTCCAGATGAGCACAGTGGCCTCCATCATTCATAAATGTAAGAAGTTTCGAACCACTAGGAGTTACCTGGCCAAAGTGAGCTACTGGGGGCGAAGGGCCTTAATCAGGGAGGTGACCTAGAACCCGATGGTCACTCTGCAAGAACTTTAAAAAAAAATTATTTATTTTTCTCCTCTCTGAAAGGGTTTGTCTGTGGAGAAAGGAGAACCTTCCAGAAGAAACCATCTTGTAGCATCATACGCAAAAAGACTTGACGCTATATTTGGTGCCAAAGGTTCTTAAATGAAAATTGTTGAGTCCTTAAGGTGCTTTTTGGTAAATTTCAGGCGCCTGTCATGTGCCAAAGAGTGGCTTCAGTCTGGCCACGCTACCATACAGGCCTGATTGGAGGTTCTCCTTTCAATTCATTGCACTGTACTTTATGGGCTGGTTTGTGCTCTGACATGCACTAGTAACTGTGGGACCTTATATGGACATGTGTGTCTTTTGAAATCATGTCAAATCGACTGAATTTACCACTGGTGGACACCAATCGAGTTGTAGAAACATCTCAAAGATGATCTGTGGAAAAAGGATGCACCTGAGCTCAATTTTGAGTGGCATGGCAAAGGCTGTGAATACTTACGATATGTACATGTAATTTGTTTTTTGTTTTTATAAAAAATTACTTTGCTAAGATTTTAAACAACCTTCTTTCACATTGTCATTATGGAGGTATTGTTTGTAGAAGTCTGAGCAAAAATGTGGCAAATGAAGAACACTTTCTTGATGCACTGTACAGATAGCTGGAACACTAAACAGATATAAGAACAGACACAGTGGCATTACGATACAGCCCTACAATATACCACATGCCAGCTGTAAAACCTGGCAGACTGCTAACTTTTAACTATGCAAACTAGCATTGAGTCCCAAATTAAATTTTTATGTAATATTTCAGATTGTTAGCACTAATATAAAAAAAAAACACTTTCCCTATTATATCTTATTTTAAATGTCTTTCTCTCAGTGTTCAAATCTATTTAAAAAAATCTGCTTTATGTACCAGGGTTTTTTTTTTCTTTTTTCTAAATGAGTAAATACGTTTGAATGCACGGTCAGCGTTTTCGATTTGAGACACAGCTCATGACAATAATGATTACAATGGAAAGTTAAAAATCAATAACCATTTTACTCTTCAACTTTGAATGTTTTTTTCTCTTTGGCGTGTACACAAAGCATGCTTAAAATATGCAGATGGGTGCATGAACAGTCTGACTTGCATTAACACTGCTTCTCTATGTGCATCTGTAGTTATTAGCCAAAATGAAAGCAATTATCACATTTAAGCCATTGTAATGTTGTTCATGTGATAGAACAACAATTTATTTATTTATTCATCCATTCATCCACTCATCATCTATGCCAATCTATTGCAAAACACACACACACACACACACATACTGCAGGAGATTTGAGAATGCCTATTAGCCTAATCTGCATGAATGTGGGAGGAATCTGGAAACCCACCAAGCATGGGGAGAACATGCAAACTCCCCAAACCTCAACCCAGAAGGTTCGAGGCCACAGTGCTAACCACTATATAACCGTGCCACCTTAAGAACAATTTATTACAATTCATTTCATTTATGCAAGGATGTGATCAAATTACATTTAAATGTAATTAAAGTAATGTATAAAGAAATAATCAAGACACCCTTTTCCCAGTATTTCACTTAATATTGTATTTCAGAACCAAAAATAAAAATGCTAAAATCAATACATCAATAAAAAAAAAAACCTAAAGTAGTTGCTTATTTCTTTGCATATTAGCTGTGCAATCATGCAAGCAGTAATCTATAACAGTGAGCATTTCTGTAAATAAGTATATAAATAAATCTCAAAAGTGCTTTTGAAATGCTTCTGTGTTCTGACATCAATCAGGTCGAGACATCAAGGAAACCGGCATGTTTCCTCATGGCTTTGGAGATTATACACTTTGCATAATCGTGATTTCAGGATCCTCCGACATTTCATACACAGCCGAAAACTGTAATAGCCTCATGGCTGGGTTACCATTAGCATGTTTTGTGATTATTCTTCCTATCTCTCTGTGGTGTAGATTGCAAATACAATGTTTAAATGCATTCACCTACCTTCCTTTAATAAAACTGGAAAGGAAAATGGCATATTTATCGTGGGCTTGCTTGGAGATTGGTTTCTCCAGTCTTTCCTGCTGGCTGGCTGCCTGGTCTGCACAAAACTAATTAGATTGGCTCTCTGCCTTCAGTTTATCAACAAGAAAAAATGTTGCCAATGCCAGGGCCCGTTGACTCCAGACTCCAGAACTGAAGCCAAAATTACAAACATGATTAGGCTACATAGCAGAGTTAGAACAACTCAGTAATGTAACAGGTTAAATTCCTGTTTTAAGTCTTACCATCATTAATCAAGCCAAACGACTTTACAATTATTTGGTGCTTCAAGTAATATTAGAGAGATGGTCCATTTGAATTCATCATTACGAATCATTAATTAACCTATGAATATGAATCACTTTTCAGTGACAAACGTATTCCTTACAGCATAAAGCTAGAAATAAATAATTAATTGAAACCCAGAGAGCATTTAGACAGCTTTTAAACTTGTATTTCCATTTAATTTTCCTTATTTTCATATCTCAGTCTTCTTCTGTGAAGTGTGGTCTGGAGCACTTGGTGTGTTTGACTCCTTGGAGGACGCAGGTGGTGTCAGTGATGATAGAAGCTTCTGGTTTTGTAACCATGGTTCAACATCAAAGTCTGTTTGAAGTGCACCATTGAAACAGTTTCTTATGCTCGTCACCTCTCTGTACCCTCCAACTCAACAAAGGTGACACTGGAATCAAAGCACAAGTTCTTATACTTCTTTCACTGTTAATTCTCTCATACTGCCCTCACTGCTGCACTTACTTTCAAAACATACAGTACATACCATCATGCATCTCCAATCACAACATGCAGTGCAAGAGAGGCCAGGAAATCAGAAATTTAGAAATGTCCAAATTTTAATGTGTGACTACTACAATTTATAATTTGAAACTAAATAATATACAATAAAACAAACTGATTATTTTCCAAACTAAAAATATAAAGCCAGCCCAAGTAAACTGATTCAGCCAATGGAAGCAGTGCGTGCTGATCTAGCAACCTTATTTTCACACTGCTTTTTTTTCTTTAGCGCATAAGCAATATTATAATGGATCATTTTCACTTACTGTAATAAACCTTCACGCATGGAGACTCGTTTTGTTATAAAGATGTATAATCGTAAGTGCAGGTCCCCTTTGTAGCTGTTAAATCTTTTTTGGCAACGGGCAGCACAAGTTTGTGATTTCTGACTCTGAGGCTAAAATGTACACAAATAAGTGTGTGTGTTGCAGCTTGTATCCAAGCCCGGGTGGCATAATTGTGTAAGATTTTATCTTTTACAAAGATTTTATAAGGTGTGTTAGTGTAGGCTGGCTAGTGCATTTTGCCTATGAGATTAATATTTTGCCTGGTGTTTAACACAGATTGGTGCAAGTACTGTGTGTGTGCATGTATACAGGCACATTAAAGTGAACATTAAATTTCAGCACACCCTCACGGAAAATTCAAGCGACCGCTTAACACAAGAAAATCTCTGGCGCAACACTTGAATACTAAATATTTATTGGAGGTATAACTATTCCACACAATGCAGTGAGAATAGGATTGCAATGGCTCTGTGGCCATAAGTAAACCACTTTTTAGTGAGGCTAATCAGAAAAAAAAAAAATCCATCCATCCATCATCTATACCTGTCTCCAGCTCCTATACAACCTCCAGTTCCTTCTCAGGCCAGCCGAAGGATATACAGTAGTGTGTCCAGGGCTGGCCTTGGAGCCTCTGCTCAGCTGTCCCTGCCTCAAACACCTTCAATAGAATTCAACCAGAGGACATCCTTCTCAGGTGTCGGAACCTCCTCAAATGGCTTCTCTATGTGTGAAGAATCAGCAGGTCTATATTTGAATAGAACAGGCCATACTTTTCTGGGAGAGAACCAGATTTGATGTGATGATCTGCATCCCGATCACCTCATACTCAGTTGCACACAGTTCAAGTACAAAGAAGGACCTACTGCAATGGTGCCAGGAGGACATCGTCTGTAAAAGGCAGGGATGTGATCCTGACATCCATGCCAGACTCCTTCACCACAGAAGAGGAGACAAAGTGCAGTCTATGGCAAAGCCCTAACTTCAAGTCTACAAAACACTCAGAGCAGATTGGCAAACTCCCACGCCCCTTTGGTCATGAGCGCAGGGTAAAAGGCTGGTCTAGAGGCTAGCTAGCTAACTAACCAACAGCCGTAGACTCTTCTCCAGTAACCTGGCATAGCATTTATCAGGTAGGATGAAGAGTGTGAAATCCCAGTAATTGGCACAGACCTTCTGGTCCCCTTCTTGAAAGACAACCCAGTTTGCCAGTCCAAAGGCACTTGTATCCAACATCTACTGTACCCAATGTCCATGGAGTTTATGTCAATCACAACATTCCAACAAAAACAAGAGCCTTCCACATTTCCTGCAAGTACCCGTGGTTGAAACTGGAATTCCCTGAGCCAGCCAGGCTAAAAATGCCTCCTTCTTCAACCAGACAGCTTCCCTTAGCTCTAATATGCACCAGTGGGTTCCTGGGTTGTTTTGACCACAGCTATGTGCAGCCACTTGCACAATTCTTAAACAGAATCCATTTAACTATCTCAAACGTGGGATTGGAAATAATGTAGTTTTGGACTAAATGTAGAGTCTTCCACTAGTCATTACCAGCAAACACTAACTACTCATTTGCTACTCAGATGGTGATCATTTGACAGCTCCTCTCTTCACCCGACTTCTACCAGGACTGTCCTAAACATATGACCCCAGACCTCCAGGCCCTACCAGGAGCATTTAGCTTCAAACGACTTAGCCGTGAGGATAATTAGACAACACAAGCCCTTCCCGGGACAAGAACTTTTCTTCCCTAATGGCATGAGTAAATTCCAGGACTGTAAAGGACTGGTCCTGGGTTCATTTGGCCAGGTACTTTACAATGTAGTACCGTAGTATACCGGGCATGACCGATGCAGCATAAGTACAGCCTACATACAGTAGGTTCAAAAGCCTGAGAGCATTAGAAGAAAATGCATCTGTTTTGCATTCTTTTTAAATCTATTAAATTTATCTTTGAAATATTTAAATGTATGTCCGAGTTTTTACATGTTTGATGTCTCCTTTCTGTTTTAATTACAGTATGGCCTGGACTCCACTTTTTTTTTTTTTCTTCAAATCTATCAGTGTCCTTTGAACACAAGCTTCAATAGAAACGATTAGGCTGATGAAAATCTAACCTTTTGTACAAAGCAGTTAGCATGACCAATATAACACATTTGATTACATATAAATAGGGACTCAGTGCAAAATCATAAAATCATACATAATTAATAAATACATTTTATATATANATACATATATACATACATACACATACACACACAGTGGAACCTCGGATCACGGTAACGTGGATTACGAGTGTTCCGCAAACCGAGCAAAGATTTTTAATACATTTTTAATCGGAAACCGAGCAAGTATTAGTTTACAAGCGGCGAGTATCATGTGTCACGCATGAGACTCTTATTTTGATACCGAGCGGCAAGTGATCACAACTGAGCCAATGATTTTTCTCTCTCTTGCACTGCGGGAATTATGGGTAATCATCCCCTGTGTCAAAATAAGAGTCTCCGGCTGCCTCTTAATGCTTGTCTCTTATAATCAACATCTCCCTCTCACTTCTGTGTGCGTGCGTGTAATTTGACACTGTGCCCCACACACACTTACTTTGTGTGTGCGCGTGCGTGCGTAATTTGACACCAACACAGACATACAGACACACATACACACACACAGATCTCCCCGGATGCATACTTGCTTGATTTACAAAGAAAACTCCGCTCTGTCGCGATTCTTTTCAAAGGTAAGGTGCTGGTTCATTTGTTATTTTTTATTTTTTACTTTACAGCAGTGATTCTGTTAGTATGCTCACGCGAGTATCATTAGAGAGATTTCTTTTTTCCCCGTTAAAACAGTGTTTGCATTGTGTATGTTAGTTGTGAAACTTAAAAAGCGAGGTGTGGGGAGAGAGGAGGTGTTTTACTGTTTAAGACGGGGCGAGGGGCTAATTCCACACACACTGCGCGCACAAACGGAAACACTTAACTGTCTGAAATTATTTTGACTTTTTAAAAAATGTTAAGTGCAGGTTAATTTGTTTTATTTCTACTTTATATGTTGTATTAATTATTTTTATGTATTTGTTTTGGGCTGTAGAACAAATAATTTGAGTTTTCATTATTTCTTATGGGAAAAGTCTATTTGGTTTACAAGTGTTTTTGGAATACGAGCCCGCTTCCGGAACGAATTATGCTCATAATCCAAGGTTCCACTGTATATTTTATTTTAAATGAAAAGAAGCACTTTTGGACCCCATTATACTCTAAATGTTATGGTCATGTAACCTATCAAACAAATTCAACTTGCATGGCCGCATGTCTTATAGCAAGTGCTTATAATAGAAGGCAAAACAGTTTGCATTAAATGCAATGTATGTGTTGACATCTTCAATTTTTAGTTGGACAAAAGATTGACATTGCAAAGGCACTCATACAGTATCTCTGTGATTCATATATATGTGATCTATATTGTGTGAATTATAATTCCTACAGACATCTTGCTGCATCATTATTATTATTTACATTATTAACATTAATGATGCAACATTACTTACTAGACATGTTGTATATATTTTTATTGTAAAATAAAGCCTATATCATATTAATACAGGAGACTCATTTTAGATATGCGTTTCCCCTAAAATTACACTGTGACATTTGTTGTTATAGTTTAGCTTCCTCCTCCCTAATAGCTATAGTTCTGTGTTGCATTTTTTCCTGAACTACAGATTTTT
Organism: Clarias batrachus; assembly: GCA_003987875.1. NCBI lineage: Eukaryota > Metazoa > Chordata > Actinopteri > Siluriformes > Clariidae > Clarias > Clarias batrachus. The sequence goes on along the minus strand of QMIH01000014.1, from coordinate 1,508,719 downwards.
TTTCTTTATTATTCCCCTAATTTAGTCTTTACCTAGAAATATTCTTAAATATTGTAATATTATTATTGTGTACTACAAACCATGTATAATAGCATGGGACATGTGGACTTAGACTGTACATCTGCAGTGAGCAGACGTTTAAAATGTGTTTTATCTATAGAGGAATATAAATAGATGATTGTACTGTACCCGCGTACACTTCAACTACAATCATAGGGGTTATTGCACAAATATCTGCTTTTTTCATTTTATATTAATTTAAGTTTCATAGAAAATAAAATATTAATAATATTCATTATGATTTATTATAAAAAATATATATATTATGTATTATATATTATTGCTGATTTAAACCCCACCCACAGATATACTTTGTGTTGACCTACAAAACAGATTGCTTTAATTATATTCTATAATTCAATCAAAAATTTTTCCTCTCACTGCTACAGTAGGATTTCATATTTGGTTTTAACAATATGTATTTTTTTTCCCATTCTGTTTTAAATGACTGTCGTCTCTGTATTATGCAATGTTTTAAAACAGAAACATAAATTACATTTGTAAATTGAATGCACAAAAAGCATAAAATGTAATGGGAAAACTATTTGAGCACGTGTGTCATTTTTCTTGCATAGTTTGCATTCCCTCGCCTTTTTTCCCTATTACAGTATATCTATCCTATAATGAAATATTTTTATCCTGGAGGGAGTGGTTTCAAAATGTTCCAATTCACTGGACACAAGGGGTTATTGACTGCTCAGATGTGGATGGAAATAATGCAAAAATGCCGTGTCCCTCACAGTAAACAGCTCTCAACCCACATAAAAGTCTAAATGAAATTTTGGACTGATATGTTCGACAGCGTTTTTTCCACAACACCATCGATACACCAACTAAGGGACTATTTTCGAAACATTATGCTCTTGGTACAGTGTCAGAGATGTGAAGAATCAGTAACAAGGTGCATAGAATAGAACAGTATTTCCTGATATTCGAATTTAGGAAAAAAAAGAGAAAGAGAAAATGATATCTACCTTTTCATTTCTTTTTTCCTGATTGTAATGTACATTATTTCCCCCAGTGCAAGCCTGAGTCATTTTCTTCAAGTTCATTTGGCTGCATTATCATTCTGGTAGCAGCACAGTGACATAATCAGCGCAGTCTGCACAGTAAGTGTACTGCCATTTGCATGCATTCAATATGGCCATTTGCATATGCACTTTCCTTTCGTTCAGGCTGTGATGTGGTGGTCGCCAAATTGTGCAGTAAACCTTGTGAGCTGATTAGCCCAGTTTAGGAAGGTGAGTTTATGCAATTCCCACATGACTTCATTAAAAGTCCATGGGTAATTACTTCAACAGACATAAGACTACGGACACATAGACACATGATTTGTGTGCACAAACACTCACACACACCAAACACACACACACAAACACACACACACACACACACATACACACACACACACACGACTTAAGTGCTGTAATTAACTTGAGCGTTTAAAATATTTCAGCCAGAAGTTGCATGATTTATGCTTTCTGACTCATGACCTTAATCTAAAAATGTCCACTTTATTTAGCAAAAGCACAGCTATACTTGTTTTTTTCTTCTGTGGATCGCCAGCTTCCTCGTCAGAACAACTGAGAGAGAGAGAGAGAGAGCAGGGGGAATAGCAAATGGTGAAATATGAAAGATTTTCATGCATGACAAGTGTTAAAGGAAATCAGGATGCTTTTGTTCTATGATGAATGTGTTTACCAGTTAGAGATTTTTTTTTTGTATGGAAGGTCTTTTGTCAATGTGAAGTGTGGAGACATAGTTTCAATATCATGGTACTCCCACGGATCATTTTGCTTTACATGAAACCATTATTCTGAGTCTTAATTCATACAGATCTATTGTTCTGTTGCCTTAGAGCAATGTTTGGTACTACTCTGTTAACGTTAGCATCTTTTACAAATATTTAATCAATGAATTTATCTCATTAAAAGCTTTTGAAAGATACACATTGAGCTTAGAGCAAAGCTTCAGGTAAAAATCTCAGCTAAAATTCACAGAACTAACATTTTCCTTATTCTCTATTAGGTGATTCAAACCGGTCAATATCAAACAGGCTCAAAAGGATGGATGTTAACAGATGTGTAGACTCCGCTCTGATGCATGCTTGGCTACAAAATTGTGTGGAATATTTCTCTAATCACATGCATGATTCATTTGAAAATAACAAAGAAAAACAAACTCCCCTGCCACAAGCCAAAACTGCTCTATGGGATTTCAATCTGATTACTGGAAAGGCTGCTACATTTCATTGAAGGTGGTGCATTATCATGACATAGGTAGCCATTATAAAATTAATAAATTTTGGACATAAATAAATGCATATGGTCAGTAAATTTGATGCAAATGAAGCAGGCTTTCATTAGGTTAAAAGAGAGAGAGAGAGAGAGAGAGAGAGAGAGATAGCACAGAATCTTTAGGAGGGATGCAAATCAACAATTTGCTACATTCTTACAAAAAAGCTCAGCAACATCAAAAGGCCTTTAAAAAGGTAAAAATACTTAACTTAATAATTTAAAATACTTAACTTAATATATTTCTTTTCTTTTTTTTTTTTTACATTTGAATGCAAGACAGTTTGTTGAAATGTTGAAAACTAAGAAATAGAAGGTAAGCAAAGGACTAGCTCATGGAACAAAACATACCACATCATACGTCATAGGTTTGGACATGTATGGCTGGGTCACTGGTGTTTATTGATGATGTGACTGCTGATGAATGCCAGGTGAATGCTGACGTGTATAGAGTTATATTTTCTGCTCATTCAATCATTCATTCATTCCTTGTACTGGAAATGAGCAGGGTGTGCGGTGTCGCTGGGTCCCTAACACTGCAGGAAAATCAATCTGAAAAACTCCTGTGCTTCCTGGATCTTTCATACATCTCACAAAGTCCCATGGGGACCAAGATACTGTAGAACAGGTCCCTTGCATCACCTTGCTGATTATAAAAGGTGACAAACGTAACCTGAGTTTTGACTTGTAACTGTAGAGGAACAGATTTTAGCACTTGAGGAATGTAGGTTTCTGCAGCTACCATAAGTCCAAGACCGTGCTTTGCTCCCCACTTCATATAAACAGGAGGTTGGAGGGACAGTCAAGTGTCTGGTCAAGACTTGCTCTGGGCTGAACTTTTTGGGATAAACATCTGGTATTACTTTTTCTCTTCCCAGAAGGCTTTTGCTAAGGGTCAATAAAACAACTTACTTTACATGATTGCTCAACCCAATACCTGTCTGTTTGGTAATTTGCACCCCTTGTTGAGCTCCAAGCTGTTTGGTGAGTAGGGGTATTGAAAAAAAAAAAAAAACACATATCGATATGGCATTTAAAAAAAAACTGGCAACAGTTCATAGTACTAAAATCTTTGTCACCAGACAAGCCTCTTTTTAAGCCCCATCTCCATTTGCCTTAAGAAAAGGCATCTCAGCAATAGCAGGGGAATATGATGCAATCAAAGATGCTTCTCACCCAAAAGCAGAAGTAAGATGTGAGTACATGTACTGCCTACCTAATGCAAAGTAATATCATTCTGTGGAACTGTTGTGCTCTTGAAGCAAACCTTGCAGAATTACAACACCTAGCTGCTGTTTTTAACACTTGCCTTCTGTCTTCAGGAGACCCTCCTAGTACCAGCGAACTCCACTACTTTGAAAAACTTTTAATTCACTTTGCTTGCCAAATGACAACTCGGACAACTATTTGCATTCAGGAGATGGGAACTACCATGAAATTGAAGTACTGTTTGACTTCTCATGGCCCGTCTGGGATGTCCTGTGTAGGAGTGATCACTTTCCCTTGATAATAAGCTTGGAAGAAGCAGACACACAAGGAACGCAACTTATAAAAGCTAACTCGTTTTCCTTTCAAACACTGTGCCAGAGAAATTTAAGACAGAACCCCGAGGTAACCAGTTCCCAATTAAGTGGTTCACTGATACTCTCATATCAATTGCAGATGCAACTATATATAAGACATCAGGGAAGCCAAATTGAAGATGAAATCCCTGGTTCAATAAAAACTGTTAAGGGCTATTAAGGAACATAAAAGAGCAGAAAGGGTCTTTAATCAACACCAAACAACAGATCAACAGAGCAGGCATGAAGAATAATCAATACAGCAAAGAAAGTTGGAAACTATTTGTATTAAGCATAACATTAATTACACCAGCAAGGAAGGTTTGACGTATGGTGTGAAAAACAAAGAGCTAAGGAAGCAGACCACAAACACAGCATATCAAACATCAAGGGACCCAGCTTACCACAAAACATAAAATACCAAGCAAGCTGGCAGAGATGGTTGAAAAGAACTCCGCAGCACTAAACGTCCTCCTTGCATCCAACAACACAGCACCATGCAACCAGCCATTTTCAATTCTAGAATTTCCGAACTCCAGGACATCCCAAGGCCCATCCTCATTTGGGGGAAACAGATAGCAGAGATTGATCTGCATCATACCAGTGTAAGACTGTGTTCAGTATGAACTTTTCCGTCTTTGTGGAAAAGTGGAACCGTCCCCAGTCACCACACACATCCCAGGCAGACCACACGGGACATCCATGCGACAAGATCTCCAGCCAGAAGCGGGACACCAGGACGAGTCTGACAGGTCCAGGTGGCAGAGGGGGTCTGGACAGGAGCAACATGTATAGCTCGACAGAGAGACAGGGAGAGGGAAAGAGAGAGAGGGGAGAAGAGGAGAGAGCAGAAGAGAAGGAGAGATGGCATGAGAACTCCAAAACACTGCCAGGCCAGACACGATTGACATATAAGATTATAAAACACCTCACTTTTACTCTGTCTGCCTCTCAAAAATGTAAATAAAGTCTGGACATCAGGACACATACCCACTCCTGGTTATAAGCTAGCATCATGCACATATCTAAACCAGACAAGGACCATAATGATGTTAATAATTACTGCGCTATAGATCTGGATAAGTGTTTTTTGAAAAACCACGGAAAAGATGGCTAATAATCATCTTGTCTGGAGTAAATTAGTTCACCTCTGCACTATGAGCCACAGCTGTACTGTACGAACACAGAAGGAGACAAACTTTAAGTACTTCTTAAGAACAATCTCTAAACTCTTTGGTTATTATATATGTGGGATTCCTAGTTGTACTACAGATGTTCTTAAATGGATGGATGGAAGACAAACATAAAATGGAGTGAAGACTGTACAGTACATTTATTACTGCACCTATACAAGACATCTATGGATCTGCCAGTCAATTATTATACAAACTCACACACACAACACACACACACACACACACCTTCATGGGCTGCAATTGCTCTGGGAGAAGTTGGGACCTCTTCTTTACAGAGCTTATATGCTGAACAGACCCAGGCCAACAAACCCTGGATCTTCACTATACAATAAAATGTAAAACTAACAAAATCCAACTTTCTCTCCAGTACTTCTTCCTAAATAGCTACAGTGGTATGAGGCTAGACCAATGTGCATTCGTCCCTTTGGACTACAAGTAAGACAACATTTAGAACACTTGTTCTTAACTCCAGTCCTGGAGAACCTCCTGCACATTTTAGTGTATTCTCAACTCCAGTGGCGGCCGGTCAATACAGGGCGCAGGAGCGCCGCCCCCTTAAAGTTAGGCAGAGAAGAATGTTACTTTAACATGTAATTATTTAACATAATAATTATTTATTTTAATAATGAAATAAAGTAATTTAGTCACAATATTCCGCTGTATTTCTTAATATAATTTATTTGCAATTAAAAAAAAAAAAAATCTAAACGTTCATTTGTGTTCGTGTACGCGGGGCGCGGGACAAACGAGTGTCTATGTAGGCACGTACATTTTTGAAAAGCATGTGATTTGAGGCTGAGCTCTGATTGGATCTTTTCAAATCATCCTTGGGGCGCGGCTCTGTGCGCACTGAACCCTCCCACTTTTGTTCTTAGCGAATCAATATTGTTTTTAAATATTTGGGCTCATGTGATTGGACCATTCTCAGCGAGTCTTCCAGCACTTCTTACGGCAAGCGGAGCTGCTGACTGGATGCGATGTGAGTCATGACTTTATTTTATGCTAGTAGTAATGATGCTTAATCACCGGATACATGGCTATTTACAGGCGAGTATTAAAAGTTAAATTTTAATTTTGTTTGCGCCCCCCCACACACACACTCAAAAAAAAAAAACATTTTATTTGTACCAGCTGCCACTGCTCAACTCCCATCTGATTTTAACTAATCATCTAATTATCAGCATTTCCTTCACCGAAGTGGGTGTGATGGAGCAGGGAAAACATTAAAATGTGCAGAGCAGGTGGTCCCTCAGGACAAGAATCACTAATTTATAAACCTGGACATTAACCTCGACCACTTAACCCTGAAGCATTTTCTCTATTTCCTCTATTCCTCCATGAGAATGAGATGAAAAGCTTCCCCCAACATATACCCATTTACACATCAATATACCCATATACTGTACCTCTCCAAATGGGACAACTATGTATCTGTTGCAATAGCATTTTAACTAGCTGAGCTCCATCGTCACAACCAATGCCCAAGCTTTACTTTTAGTTCAGGAATACACTGAAACTGTACACTGTACTGTTTTAATTTGTACACATGCAAAATTTGCTGGGTACATCTCGTTTCATGCTTTCTGTTGCAATTTTTTTTTTTTTTCAGATTCTTTCCTTACTCAGTCAGAATATTTTACACATGTAAATTGTTTTACCTTTCAAATACCAACTGTTTTTAACAATCTGTTTAATTCTATCTATCTATCTATTTATTTATTTAGTTTTATTACTCATTATTTATTATCTTCTCATTTACCACTCTATTGCCGTGGACATAGGATTTAATGCTGAACATGGCATTGGCAATAAAATAAAAATATTCAATCAAATTTAATTAAATGCTGTAAAACTCACAGGATCGTGCTTTGCAAAACAGATGGCTTAATATGACAAAGAAATGGAATGTTCTTAAACAGTCTAGTCAGTCACCTGGCCTCGACCCAGATGAGGATGTTTTTCACCCACAAACAAGCAGTGACTCAAGGCGACTGCAGTAAAGACAGCTCAAGGGAGGAAACTTAGCATTTGGTGATGTTCATGTGCTCCAGACTTCAGGCACAGTCATTGACTTTAAATAATATGCATCCAAGTGTTACAAATATCCCATGTTTTATAATTATGTTAAATTTACTTTTGAGCTTATAAAAACGAAGGGTGTACATAAAAATGACTATGATTCCTACAACATTAACGGTGGATCAAATCCATTGATCTGAGGCTGAAATTCTGCACTTCGATTACATCTTGATTACTTAAATTCAAATCCACTGTGTTGTTGTACCAAGGCAGGTTAGAAACAGCTGAATGATTAGCTGTGCAAAGCAACACAACCCAAAGGCTACATAATCACCGTGCATATATAATTACATATAAATATTTGTGATGGCTGAGGGCGGCATGGTGGCTTAGTGGTTAGCACAGTTGCCTTGCACCTCCAGGGTCTGGGTTTGATTCCCGCCTCTCCCGGTCTGTGAGCATTTGAATGAGAGAGTTTGAATGTTCTATTTGTACTTGGTGGGTTTCCTTCCACTGTCCAAAGACAGATTAGGTGTTTCCAAATAGTCGTTAATGAGTGTGAGTGTGTGTACCGTTATGTGTGCCCTGCAATGAATTGATACCCCGTCTAGGATGTACCCTGCCTTGTGCCCTAAGTCTCTGGGAGATAGGCTTCAGGCCCCCTGTGACCCAGTATTAAGGTTAAAGCACTACTGTACTGTATATAGGATGAGTGAGTGAGTGAGTGACGGCTGAGGATAAGGCTAACAATGCACTGCGTTACAGAGCTGAACTGCTAGATTTACCTATGTATGAAAATGGAGAACTGTTCATTTCGGTACTTTTTTTTTGTTGCTGTTTTTGTCACCTCTAGATTGATGTACTCTTGTTTTTTTTTCTAAGCTTGTTCTCTACAACAATTTTTATTGCCAGCTGCAATCAGCACATTAGAAACCATTTGTCTTTGCCAGAATATCCAAACAACCAAACCTACTGTACCATGATGGGCTAGAAAATTGTTTAATAATAATAATAAGGTAAGTTATGGTTATGTTATGGTACTACATGACACAAAACAAACAAAATTCAAATGTCATAATTTACATTTACAAAAAAGACTAGTTTATCCAATTATCCCTCATGGGTTCATTGATATCTTTTTTTGTGTGTTTTGTTTCTGGCTAAAGGTCAGTGCTTGTGGCATAAATGCTTGCATTGTAAGGTGAAGCCCTGCTAAGCTAAAACCATTTATATTCATTTACTTATGTCAGGCACTAATGAACTAGCACTGGCACTACCAGGAAACCTGGCACTGCCCTCTGATGAGGATTGATTTTGCAACAACTGTCCAATCATCCTTTCATCCATTCCAGAGAGCACCTTATTGTGCCCCTTCATAATTCGAAGCCTTTTCCACTTCAGTTTTTATAGCACCATTATTAAATCAAGGTAGCTAGCGGCCACTCAAGTGCCCAAGCCTAATACGCAGCATGAGGCGAGGAAATTGCATACGCAGAACTGTGCTGACTCTTAGAATGTATACCTTCATTTTCAGCTCCAGATTTAGTGTTATTTTAGAATTAAAACTAATTATAAGTCCCCAAAGCAAAATACAGGGTGTCCCAAAAAATTTAAATCATCAACTACATCAATTTGTAGTTTAACAACATACTGTAGCCAATTCGCACTCAAATGATCTAAAAATTTAATGAGATGTGTAAAAACTAAGTTTAATGTTTCACATTTAATTCTGCGTTGGTATGCAACAGAAACTTGAAGATGAGGAGTTTGAAAAGTGTCTTGTTTTCAGTGATAAGGCCACATTTTGTAAGAATGGCAAAGTCAACAAGCATAATGTTCACATTTGGAGGGAAGAAAATCCCTGTGCTACAGACATCAAAAGTGTCTTACTGTACCTGGACTAAGGGAAAAAAACTGGACCAGTGTTTAGTGGTTAAAAGTTATCTTTACATATTTCATTTGAAGATCAAGGAGAGGCACAGAATGTACTGCAAGTCCAGAGTGAAGTTTCCACAGTCAGTGATGATTTTGGGTCCGATGTCATCTGTTGGTGTTGGTCCACTGTGTTTTATCAGGTTCAAAGACAACTCGGCCATCTACCAGGAGATTTTAGAGCCTCATCAGCTGAGGAAGTCATGCGTCCAAGCTTGCTATGCCCTGCTTTTCCAGCAGGACATAGCACCTGTCCACAGTACTACCAATAAAACTACCAATAAATGGTTTGTTGGTCATGATATTACTGTGCTTGATTGGCCAGCCAACTTGCCTGTAGAGGAAGATGAGATGTTCATGAGCTGTTTTCAAGGCTCAGTATTTGGTCCTCTTCTGTTCTCCCTCTTCACACTCTCTCTTGGTGAGGTCATATCCTCACACAGCTTTTCATACAATTGTTATGCAGATGACACGCAACTCATTAACTCCTTTCCTGCCTCAGACACTCAAATTTTCAACCGGATCTCAGGATGTCTGGCAGACATCTCATCCTGGCAGGCAGCTCATCAACTGAAACTTAATCTCAGTAAAACCGAACTGTTGTTCATCCCAGGTGATTCATCCCCCTGTCAGGATCTTATGATCTCCCTGGACAACAGTCAGATTACTCCTTCAGTCACTGCCTACAACCTTGACGTAGCTCAGGAAAATTAACTGTCATTTTCCCCCAGACATTGCTAATCTTACTCACCCTTATCAATTTCTTCTTTGCAACATCAGAAGAATTTGTCCATTTCTGTCCACAAAGGCTACTCAGGTGTTTGTTCAGTCCCTTGCTATTTCAAGTTCTCCCACACCACACCACTTCTCTCCTACTCGCACTGGCTTCCTGTAGCTGACCATCTCTCAGAGATCAAGGAAGACATGCATCTAGATTGCCTTCTGTTCTGGCACCTAGGTGGTGTAATAAACTTACTCTAGATGTCCTTTGAAGCACTTCTGTAAGTCGCTCTAGATGAGTGTCTGCCAAATGCTCAAAACATACAGTAAATGTAAATGAACATTTAAGCATTTGGTAAATGTAAGAGCAGTGCCTATTCCCCTGGAGGTCAAGCTCTGCTTCTCACGCTGCTCATGACAGCAGGTCACCTTGCTTCATTTAGCCTAATTTTGCTGCCCCTATAACCTCTGTAACAAATTCTTCTAAGGCAACATTACATAGCTTCTAGAACAACTTGTTATTCTACAGGTTTGAGTGGATGCTACTGTGAAGTCCTACAGTACTGTACTGTAGGTAGCCACTTAACAGAAAACAAAGGAAGGTTATATGCTGGAGAGTGAACTTCGTGTTTGTATTTAAACATTTGCAACCCCCTCGTTGTCAAGGTCATTTGGTTATAATTTACTGGCATAATATTTTCCATAATTCAAATTGCATGACTGAATTTAATAAGACGTCGCCATCTGAGTTCCGTCACATTGTGTGGCTTTACAACATCATCTAGGCGCAAACAAACATAAATTACATTAATTAAGGTTGCCTGTTGTAACATGGCCGCCCGCGCTAAGGGCGGATTTATAAGCAGGCAGAGCGGCGGACGACCACGGTTGCTAAGCAACCCTGCCATGTTGCCAATCAGAGCAAACACACTACACCTGTCTGGTAGGTTATTTTAACCCACAAGAAAAAAAAAAAAGCTATTTGCAAACATTTAGAAAGCACGAGGTAAAAGAGAGGTGAAGAGAAAAAAGTGAACAGAAAAGTGAAAAGATAAAGAAAAGAGAAAACTGAGCAGAAAAGTGAAAAGATAAATTGAGCTGAAAAGATGAGAGAAAATATCTCTCTATAAATAAAGAAATAAATATTTTGAAATATTCCATTCACAAAAAGGGGAGGAGATTCCATTTCCTTAGCATTGCGGAGTGCTTGCCGTAACCGATTAATCCCTGCCAAAGTACACATAATCACTCCCCTCTAAGTCGTGCGTGGTTCCCACACTTACTGTAACATATTCGGTGGTGCCATATTGGAGCGCCCCCTCATAACAGCCTCTATTATAGCAGTTGTACTTAATAACGTAATATTGGAAGATAACAGTCACTAAATCATTGCACGAATGGCTGTTTTTTTAAATGTTTTCTCATTTCAATGCACTGTAATTTTAAAACACCTACATGGCAAGTAGATTATAAAATTATCCTGACAATGCCCCTATGATTTTGCTCCTAAGGCATCTACCCCTTTTAGAAGCAAAGCATCTTACAAGTGAAGCAGAATACAAGTCAAATTAGTAACATTAAAAGAGAATTCTGGTGATCAGAAGCTGCGTGACAGGAGTAGCACTGAACTAACTAGCATTTGTCAGATTCTGCACACTAGGAATGTAACACAGTAATCTGGATCTGTTTAATCTGTTTAGCTGCTGCTCATACTGATGTTCCCCATGTGAAGGAAAGCATTACAGTATATCTGCCCTCTTCTACATGCATGAGGTCACAGGACTCGCAGAATTAACTAGTTGCAGTGGAGAAAGAGAGTTTGCCATGCTTCCCACACGGAAAGCACAACTGATTTTCTGCCTTTAAATACATATAAACGCCACTAATAAAGCCCTTGGAAACAGTATGAAACACTGTGGCAAAAGCATAGATAGAAATAGCAGCACTAACACCATGGAGTATGAATTCCTGCTTTGACAGTTTGGCATCAACATCACCTGCATCACTCAGGTTCATAATTGACTGGTTGTGTATACAGTACAGATGCGTGCACAAAGAGCTATTTATTTTTCTTTGAAAGACGTGTGTAATTCATATTCATAATATGATGTTTATATAAGGTATTTCTGCCTTCGGTTTTGTCTTCAGTAAATTAAAAGTCTGCTCATTTGAATTGAGTCCATTTAAAAACACTCAAGCTGTTGGGTAAGTTTTTAAATCACTATCTATCTATCCAAGAAGAATTATTTAGGAATTCTTTGATCATCCATTTTAGTTGTCTACTTTGGTCTTCCAAGCCTTTTTAGTGTTGCTGATGGAAATGATGATGGATGATGGCTTCCTTCACCCAAATCTCTTTAGGCCATATATTCTGTATATTCACTAAAAACAACTACAGTACTAAATGCAAATGTCATGCTTCTCCAGATATCTTATCTCTTTAATATGTCTTTAAATAATGATAAGGACATACCTAGCTGTCAATCAGTCAACTGTCCCATTTGTTTTCAGCCTAACTACATAAAGGCATTACGTTGAACATTTGCAATTACTAAATATTTATTAACCATACTCCTTATTCTGTGTAATGGTGCAGGGAACCTGAATCCTATCTCAAGAAGTTCAGCAATCAAGGCAGAAGACACCCTAGATGAAGTGTCAAACTATTGCAGGGTGCACAAACACACACACAGTTTTACACTACAAGCAATTTGAAACCCACAAAACGTGAAGAGAACATGCTAACCCAAAATACACAGACCAGGAGCGACATTTAGACCCTCAACCATGAAGGTGCAAGGCAACAGTGCTAACCACTGAGCCACAATGCCCCAGTTCCCCTCAATTAAACAGTTAATGCAATATTTGTGCATTAACTTTAAACTTTGATTAAAGCTAGCTCAAAGTCTACACTCCAATTACATACATCATGATTCCACATAATTCCGTTGTGACAAAATTACAAAAACTGTCACCTTCCAAATTCTTATGGACCTAAGAGTACAGAACACAATAGTTCAGCAAGATATGATATGCAACTTCTCTGTAATATACATATTTTTTTTGACTTGTTGAGGTTCTCTTGTGCATAAACCAAAAATTCATTAGTCTCATAAAATGATTGCAATAGACAGTGCACCAAAGAAAAATGCATGTTAATGGTAAATAGTATGAAGGATGGATGACTAACACATAAGTTCAGTTTAACCCTGACAAAACATCTTAATTAAAAGTTGGTTATGGAATCCATGTACTGTAACTCGCTCAACAAATACATCTGTGTATTTACCCATTTGGGAATTTTTGAGAGACAAGTCTGCAGATGTAGGTGTTTGGACTGTAAAGTGCCTCATACATTTGGCACTTTGTGAATGTCAATTCTTTTACCGATGTGCACATGTGGACTTATTTCTTGTTCAAGGCGACTCGTGGGCTCTCAGACTCGCAGAGTAGACTCACAGAATAATTCTGCAACCTGCATTTTTCAAGCACACTCTCAGGCCATGGTGATTGAAGAGTGTGCATCACTTCAGCAGTGAGTCAGGTCATTAGAAAAAACTAAAAGCAGAAGTAAAGAAGACACAATTTTTTTTCATTAGCATAAAGATATTTCATATCAAAAGTCAATTCAACAGCAAACTGAATCTGAATACATTTGAGAAATATCTTTATATAATATTTATTTTTGTGAGATCAAACATTTGATATTTGCCTTCTAAAAACAGCAAACTGTATGGTCATTTTTATAGAGTAACCTGCTTATATGTTTATAATTGAATTAATCTAAATGAAATGCTCATGTTCAATACAGCAGAACTCATTTAATGATTAAAAGCACTGCTTGTCAGGTCTGTGTGCATGGAGTTTGCATGTTCTCCCCGTGCTTGGTGGATTTCCTCCGGGTTCTCTGGTTTCCTCCCACAATCCAAAGACAAGCAGATTAGGGCTGTAGCTATCGAACATTTTAGTAATCGAGTATTCTACCAAAAATTAAATCGATTAATCGAGTAATCGGATAAAATGCACTTTTGCTTAATTAAACAGCAATGTAAAATATATAAGAGAAACAAAGATTAATTGGTGTTCTTTTTAGAAAAATCTACTTTTATTTTTTAAATGCATACAGCATTTTATCAAAAATAAACATTGTCATTATTCACAATACAAGGTTTACCATATACCCCTATGCGGTTTGACTCGCAGTGAGATGCGGTGTTAGGCACCGTGAGCCGCCGCGACTGCCCGCCGACGTTCCGCAAAGTTCTGCAAGGTTCGCCAAAAAAATTAAACATGTTTTTAAGGCGGCTTAAATATATTACATTTTTCGCGCAGAAAGATGGAAACGTAATCACAGCACCAAAACTCGCGGTGAACCATGAAGAACCGTACTTCCAGCCACCGCGCGATACCACGTAGGTGAGATAGGGCTATTAAAGTTGACTGAGATTAATTAAGTGCATTACAGTGTAACAGCCCATAGTTCTGTCACTTTTGGTTTGAGTGGGGTTGTAAGTTCTGTAACCCTCGGCTATGGTGTTAAAATTTGTTACACTAAATACGGGCTCACGAATCTCACTTCCGGTATTGCGCAAGCGTAGCGGAACAAGGAAAGATGCGACACAACAGTTCAAAACAACCCAAGGTGTATTAAGTGTATAAACAAACAAACCAACAAACAAGGTGCACCAAAAAAACAATATATACAAAATATATACAAATAATAATAATGTGTGTGTGTTGGGAGCGATGTGTCGGTCTCGATATTGATAACGATCCGTATTGATAACGATCCGGGAGCACGGCAACGGAGCAAGAGGGTACAAAAGGACATCTACAAGGGGCACAGCTGTCATTCTTTTAGCAGCCGATTCATTTGTTTACCCACTACAAAAAGCCCTTTATGTGGCAGCGCTACAGTTGTAGTAGGGGTTGTAGTTCTACTACCATCCTCTAGGGGCTCTAATCAGGATGCCTCCTCTAGATATAGGCAGGTATAGTAGTAGAAGGAGAGATTTGGTTGGTTTTGGAGGAATCATGGCAGTCTTCTCATGTATTGCTTCATTTGTTGGTAGTTTTAAACTGCTGGTATATTGACAGAGCACATATGGAAATATCTTGGCATCAATATTTCTGCTGGATTTGTACTTGTACCCTTATCTGGAAGGCCGAACTTTCGAAGTAGTCACAGACCATGCTGCTTTGACGTGGGCTTTCCAACACCCCAAACCTCTCATCCGTTGGACTTTACGATTGCAATGTTTTCATTTTACAGTGAGGTACCGGAAGGGACAGTGCAAATTTATCTAGAGCGCAAAGTGGCCATACTGTACCCAGCATGGTCTTCCTTGTAAACGCATCCAAAAGCACTACTGCACAAATCAACATGCCAGTAGATCTCTCCCAAATTGCTATATCACAAAATAATGACAGTAAAATCCAGGAGTTGGTTGTAGAAGCTGAGACTCAACCAACATGTGATGCTGCAGGAATTCAATATATTGTTAAAAATGGTTTCTTGTTCCGCAGCATACCTGATAGTCAGAAAGGTCAAAAACTCCAGCTGGTAATCCCAGAAATTCATCGAGAGGCATTTCTGCAATACGCCCATGATAACCCACTTAGTGGACATCTGGGGAAGCAAAAAACTCTTCTCAGACTTCTGGACACAGTATACTGGCCTAGCATAAGAGCGGACATATGGAGATACTGCAAAGAATGTGACGTTTGTCAACAGTACAAACCCACCCTGACAAAGTTGTCTGGTTATTTGCAGAGTACTCCTGTGGTTGAGCCTGGTTACATGATATGTGTAGACCTCATGGGACCTTTCCCCAGAAGTGCTAAGCAGAATGAACATCATCTCGTTACTGTTGATTATTGCTCCAAATGGGTGGAAATGTTTCCTTTTGAGAAAAGCTAAAACACTGCTAATAAATTTCATACCACTGATAGGGCACTGTGGAATGTTGATTCAAACTTTGACCAAATTTCCCTTCTTCCCTATTCAGCTGCTGGTCCTCTATGATATGAAGACCCAACTCATCTATGCAGTTCTCTCAGTGTCCAATTATTGCACACTTGGTTTAAGAGGACCTTTAGCTGCCTTTGTCCTCCAACTTTTTCCTTATTTCCTCATGCTTCTTTCTGTCTAATGCTGGCTTTCTGAGATCCCATTCATCATCCAAGGACTCCCAGTTCTTTGGTAACCTTCACTTGCCAGCCATCATCAGTTTCAGAGCAGTAGAGGCAGGTATTTGGTGAAAGAATCATAAAGAATTTGATGAGCACCCAAAGCTCATCTACTGTATGCCAGTGGGGACTAAAGGCTAGAACATTCACTATGATCCAGCAGAAAAGTTAATGTAAAGTAGCACATGAAACGAGCATCTCATCTTGCTGAATTTGGGCTTAGCAGGAAAAGAGTTCAAGGTTGTTGATCGAGCCTCCAAATTCCCTCGATCCCAATCTGACTGATCACCAATGGAATGCATGGGACAAAAAAGCCTGAAGGCCCCATCACATAACCCACCGCACCCAAAGAATCCTTTATGAACATCCTAGTGCCAGATACCACAGCACATCTCCAACGGTCTTGTGGAGTCTTGTACAGCCATCAGCACAAGGGGAACGAACCCATATTAGGCTTAATGTTATGTAATGTTATCATTAGCTAGTCACAAGTCCTCCTGTCCAGAGTTACAGGATCATTATCAACTTTTATGAAATAAAGCTGAAGAGCAAGATGAATCATACTGTACATAGTCCCATGGTGTTGAAGACATAATGGGCCAATCAGTCTTTCAGTCATCTGGGGCTGTCTGTGATTTCTTTTTTTTCTTTTTTAGCTTCCCTAATCCTCATCGTTCTATTGATCTCTGACCAGCTCTTCTGTATGTTCTGTAAGATGTGTGCTCTGTTTGATCATTACTATTAATGGAAGAAGTAACAGTTGCCATGTATGCTTTTGTCCCTGCTATATTTTTGGCTTTGTTAGCAGCTGCAGGTTGAGCATTAGGGCGTTTCAGCTGTTACCCAGTTTATTTAAGACACTATTAATGGGTTTAAATGCCTGTTCTTGGACATTCTTGTCTGGGTCCACAGTGAGTGGGCAGATGGTGGACAGGATGTACAAGGCACACTCACTCACACTGTAATAGTGGTGTGTGGCAAGAAAGCCGCACTCAATATTTCTGCTCTTTTGATGCAGGAGAACTGATCGGCAGTGCTACAGCTGAAGTTAACACTTAACCACAGAGTTACAGTGAATGGGACCGTGATCATATTCTGATGTTTGGTTTGGCATGATTTTGCCTGAGCAAAGAATAACTAATGTAAAAAAGCAAGACTTTGCTTTAACTATGGAACAGATGTCTTGTGCACATGTGTGAAGAGACAAAAATATATATGGTGCACAAATGATCTGAAAGCAATCGCTGTCTAGAATACAAAAAAACCTCCTGCTGCTTTTTCAAAATTGCTAGCATGTTCTTATATGTGTGGCACTTTTCTATTTATGAAAAGGCTCTCTCCTCCCATCTCTTTGTGTGAGTCTTAAGTGACATCCCTTCTGCCAAATCCACAGACATAATGGTAAGGGTGCAATTTGACTGACACTTCTAACAAAGGTAAGCAAATCCAGTGAGCTCTCCCTAGAACATATCTGTGTGAAGCATGTTCACATCTGGGCTTTAGTTCATTTAATAGTCTTGGCCCCTCTATCCCTCCCACCACCCCCTTGTTTTTTAAAAAAATTCTGCTTTACCTGAAACTTGTATCAATCTTAGTTTATATTCAGCATCCAAATGAGGGAGGGGTACCAGAGCTATCTTTGCAGGGGTTATGAAAGCTTTTTGTTATGGCAGATGGAAGGCTTCCTCTGCTCTTTTGTAATCTTCAATTATGCTAGAACAAGACTGCCCTTTTGTTTACACATTTTGCAACCCTCTACCTGCCAAGGTTATTTGCTTGTGATTTACTGTAATAATATTTCGCGTGCATTTAAATAGCTGAAAGCGCCGAATGAATTTCATAGAGCATCCCCATGTTCTAGCACATGCTGTGGTTCAAAACATCATCGAAGGAAAAACAACGGTTGCATATATTATAAAAGGTGCACTTAATATGACCTTATTAGAAGTTAACAATCATTTAGTTTTAATATATGTGCTTGTTTGTGAATGCAAGAAGAAACAAATGCATTACTTTTGTTTTCAAATACAGGCAACATACTGTACACTGCAGTGTAATTTTAAAACACCCATAAACCATGCAGTAGTTTATAGCATTGCATTGACAATCACACCAACTCCTTAGAATAGTGTACTGCATAGAAAAACGAACACACAAGATTTACTTTTATTACTTCGGCATACACATTTATCCAAACTGTCTTAAAAGGGCAAGAGATTCTACTATCTGACCAAAACACTAGCTCTAGACTACAAAATAAATGAATCTGGTTACAAACTGAAAACTTGAACCCTCTACACAAAAATCAAACATTTACATTGTTTTGCTATGTGATTTTGTGAATAATGTATGTGATTACCTGAAAAACAAATGAATGTGATGTGCTAAAATTGCACATGTGAATTGTAGTATAATTTGAATTAAACAGGGAACCAGTCTGATAAACAAAAGAATCTGAATGTGGCATATGTCTTGAAAATCACTCACTCATTGCTTAATCCTGTATTCAGGGTCGCAGGGGGCCTGGAGCCTATCCCAGGAAACTTAGGGCACTAGGCAGGTTACACCCTGGACAGGGTGCCAATCCATCACAGGTCACATACACACACTAACTCACACACTATGGGCAATTTGGGAATGCCATCTGCATGTCTTTGGACTGTGCGAGGAAACCCACCAAGCACAGGGAGAAAATGCAAACTCCATGCACACAGAGATGGGAATCGAGCCTGGCCGGGACTTGACCCTGGAGGTGCAAGGCGACAGTGCTAACCTCTACACCACCGTGCCATTCTCTTGATAACCAACGGTATACTAAATAGTAATTTGCCTAGGAGTTGCAACCACACAATGAGAAATACACAACTTAATTTTCTGTTTGCTTAATTTTTTTTCGAAATAATATTAAAAATATCAAAGATGGTTATTGTGTTTTGAAGTAACATTGGAATTCATATTCAGAACCAGCATTGTCATTTGAATCAAAAAGGCACATTAAGTACATTTAACCAGTTTTCCTATGGCACACTACTTGGTATATGGATTTGAAAAACATCTCATGCCATCTAGTAAATATTTCTCTTATATATTGCAGGTGTGCATGAGATCAGAGCCGTGCAAATACCTTTAGAGAGGCAGGTACTGAAATTTCAGAAGGGGCATACAGTATGGACTAAGATTTTACAACCATACATCAACATAATTCACAGCTTAACCTGTTGAATTCTAGCAACACACATTCCAAAAGAATGTAACTTTTTCACTCCACGTCCCTCTTTTACAACAGCTTTTGTTCCCTGTACTCTTTTTTTGATAGCTGTGGCTCTGTCTCATTTTTTGTCCAACTCCTTTCTCCATCTCCTCATCTGACCTAGCACTGTCCACTCCAACTAGGAATGAGGCACAATTGTCAATTTGAATCTATTCTTTTATTAACCATGATTAAAATCTCTAACGTATAATCAATAGTAAGCTCACCCAAAAGAATGATGGAAAGCCTTAAATAATTAATAGATTGTAAACAACCAGAACATGTTATTCTAACCCGTTGTGTTCTTTCTAACAAATCTTGTCAGCAGCCTCAGACAACTTCTTTTTTGTTTTGAATTGCCCTTTTACTCTCTAGTCATGATATTAATATTTTCGTATATATTTATAATAAAAATGATATAATCAAACCACAGTACACAGAAAACAATAAAAGATATATAGTTCAAAGTTTATAAATTTACACATGAAATATTAATGACATAAATCGTTTTGAATTAGGACAAGAGAGTTGAGATATACAGAAACAAGGTGCCCGTTAAAACCTGCTTATTTTTTTCCCAAAATGGACAACTCTACTATTTAGCAGTGACATGCACATTTGTAAAAACACTTCATGTTGCTAAAAATACAACAAAGAATGCACACATAATACCACTAAAAATTTGGCTTACTGGCAGCTAAATTTCATGCATATTATTTCTTAAAGAAATTACACAAGAATTTTTCTCCACCGCTGAGCACCTCCAGCAGTGTCCCAGCAA
Organism: Clarias batrachus; assembly: GCA_003987875.1. Classification (NCBI taxonomy): domain Eukaryota; kingdom Metazoa; phylum Chordata; class Actinopteri; order Siluriformes; family Clariidae; genus Clarias; species Clarias batrachus. The sequence continues at coordinate 1,488,716 of QMIH01000014.1, read as the reverse complement.
CTACAACCCTGTTAGTAAGTGCACATCACAAAAGGGTTAAAGAACATCATGTGTTGTTAACTGACTGGTGGCAGCTAGGTAACTTTATTTAGACCTAAATTATCAGGGCCACAGGTAGGGCTGCACAACAACAACTACAATTTAAAAATGCCCAGACAAAAAGGACAGTTTAGACATGAAGTGACGAAGGGGCAGGAACATGCGTTTTGCACACATGCAAAATTATAATGTTATAAACAAGGCCTCTATAACAAGACAGAGGAACCTCATATTGCGAGTAACACGGTTTGCAAGTGTTCCGCAAGAAATTAATTAATTTTGACTTGAAAAACTAACAAGTCTTGGATTACGAGCACCGAGTATCACGCATGCGCCTCTTGTTTTCACGTTGAACGTCACATGATCACAACTGAGCCAATGGTTTTTCTCCCTTGTGCTGCGAAGTTGTGGGTAATCGTCTGCCCTGCTCGGACTCAGTGCACGTCTCTCACTGGTATAATCAACATCTGTGCACGCGTGTAATCTTTACTAGAACACTGTGACCACGTGTGTGCATGTAAAGACTCTTTTATTTTGTGTTTATATGTGTGTGTGTGTGTGTATACAGCACGTGTGTACTATTTATTATAACACACTCTGCTCTGTCGTGATTCTTTTGAAAGGTAAAGTGCAGGTTAATTTGTTATTGTTTTTACTTTACAGCAGTGATTCCGTTAGTGTGCGCGCACTCGAGTGTCAGAGGTGTTTCTTGTTAATTTTTACCGATGAGGCAGTGTTTCCGTGAGTGTGTGTGTGAGAGCTTCGTCCGGCACAGTAGTTCCTCTCGCCTTTCAAATAAGAGAGGATCAAGAGTTACTGTGAAGACGAGAAGAGGGAGAGGGTGTCGCAAGCCCATACACAGTGCACATGCGCACAAAGACTTACACAGCGCGTGCACACATACGTACATAGATAGATAGATAGCGCACAAACACTAACGGAAACACTTATCTGTCTGGATTTATTTTGACTTTTTTCAAAGGTAAAGTGCAGGTTAATTTGTTTTATTTTTACTTTATATTTTGTATTAATTGCTTGCTACTGAACAAAAGATCTGAAATATTTTCTGCACAAAATAACCATATCTCTCAAATATTGTTCACAAATCTGTGATAGTGAGCACTGTGATAGTGAGCTCCTTTGCTGAGATAATCCATCCCACCTCACAGGTGTGCCATATCAAGATGCTCATTGAGTTCATCTCATAAAAAATGGGAGCAAAAACAAAAAAAAAAGTGTTGCGTTTATATTTTTGTTCAGTGTATATATTTTTTTTTTTGGGGGGGGGAGGGGGGTTCAATGAATAATCTGAGTTTTCATTTTTTCTTATGGGGAAATTCGGTTTGATTTTTTAATTTGAGCATGCTTCCAAAACAAATTATGCTCGCAATCCAAGGTTCCACTGTAATGTCAGTCATAACAATACTGTATGTCCTTTTGAGGAAGTTTGCGGAAAATGTTTAGGAACCTATAAAGTAATATCTGAAGATTTAGATCAAAAGTAAAAAATCCTTTGATGGCTTGGGTAACTTTTAATTTTTTTATTTCACACGTAAAAACACTGTTTAATAATAAAAGAATGGTATACGCACTCACTCACTCACCATCTATACCACTTAATCCTGTATTCAAGGTCACAGGGGCTTGGAGCCTATCCCAGGAGACTTGGGGCACGCACACATACACTCACTCACACACTCATTTACACCCTACGGCCAATTTGGGAACGCCAGTTAACCTAACCTACATGTCTTTGCACTGTGTGGAGGAAACCGGAGTAGAATGGTATACCTGAACCCAAATTACAAAGGGCATTCAGTACAAATAAAACCAGCACTTGCGATGAACTTCTCATGAATCAAGGCATAAAACTAACAGATATTTATAGACGATTGCAAGCACAGTACAGTAAAGAGGCTTTTAGCCACTGTAAAACATTTGAATGGTGCGAACATTTTAAAGAAGGACTACTAGTGAAGTGTTGGGAAAAGTGAATTAGTGTAGTAGGGACTTAATTCTTTATTTGTCACATATATACTGTACATTACAGAACAGTGAAATTCTTTTTTTGCATATCCCAGCATAACTGGGGTCAGAGCGCAGGTTCAGCCATGATACCCCTGGAGTAGATAGGGTTAAGGGCATTGCTCAAGGGCCCAACAGTGACAACCTGGTGGAGCTGAGGAGTAAACCACCGATCTTCTGATCAGTAACTCGGGGCCTTAGCCCCCTGAGTATTATATGGAGAAATAAAAGTAGTCTTCCATTTCATAATTGTGAAAATAGTCAATATATACAAATGTACTAGATAAAATTGATAGATAAGACAACTGGATACCTAAATGAAAGAATCTAGATGTGAGATTTATACAGGCAGTGCAGGCAACTGTTTGCATGATATTGTGAAGTGGCCAATAGAGTGGATTTACTTAATGAAACAATTTAAAGTTAGACTGCCATGCCAACACGGAAGAAGGTATGTAGAGAATCATTATTTTAATAGTTCAATGTAATTTGCTTGTCTGTTCTAATTCATAGTGATATCAGTTGCTCCTGGCCTCAGCAGAGATTGCAGATAATGACTCAGCATTGCATATTTCAGCACATATTATTTTAAATTTCTAGCTGTGAAAGCTACAGTTGTATACTTGTCAATAAATTGCGGAAGTATCCATATGTGTGGACAGATTTCAGTGGGAAGGTCCGGGCACTTAAAATACAGAGACCTATGGCTTACTTTATGACTAACAGTCCACTCAAATTCATCTAATGCTGCTCACTCATTGGTTGTCCAAAAATTTGTTCTTGACCCACCGCTTTAAGGACTGCTACTTCAGGCAACTTTTGTCTACTTTGTGTACAATTTTGTGCACAGTATGTTCACATGACATCTTCATAAGGCACCATATATTCTCTAAAATTTTGCAATGTTTCTAAGATTAAACACATGTTAATGTTCCATGTCTATCTCTGCCAGATATTGTTTTAGTACAGGAATAACACAATAAATAACCTGCATGATAAATTGGTGGAGAGTTTACATGATCGTAGCTTGCTGAGGAGACCAGGCCTTCTTTCCTCAGCATTATTTTTATAATTAGCATTAACCCTAAATCAAAAGGCAGGATACACCCTGGACAGGTGCCAAACACCTTGGTTATATACATTTTTCCATCATGTCCCAAAAAATCATCATCATCATTGTGTCTGCAGTATTTTGCATAACTGTTGTGTAATATGAGAACAACAGATTTATTTAGCATGTAAGCTATTTAGTTGGGTCATTGAAAAAAAAATCTCTGTTAACCAAAGGTTGACCGCACATTGCGTTCTCGTCATTTTCTTTCTCTAACCCTTAAAAAAATATATATTTGGCACTCTATGTGGCACCACAGCTCACAAAGCCTTGTCTACTGATTAGTGTACACAGAACGTGGGTTGTTGCGTAATTACTACAATTAGGCAAAACAGTTCTCCTGTTTTGGAGTGTGTTCCTCATCTGTTATGATTCTAGACTAGCAATGGATATTTTCATTCCATGTATTATGCTATCAGGCAGCAGAGATGGTGGCAGTTGCATTTTAGAATTCTGTATTGAAAAGTTGAACAAATCCAAGACATTAAGCAAGATTGAAGTCACGAAACAGGCACGGGTCAGGCAATGTACAAACAGACTAAATTAGGCAATGCTAGAGGATAAAAACAGTAAGCCAAAAACCAGTAACAACACACAGGATATAAGGCAGTAATGTAAGACACTGAACAGATACTTGACACCGGAACAAAGAAACACAAGGACTTAAATGTACTGACTGGTCAAGGGCAGAATTGAAAATCCTGGTGCATTAGAGAAAAGACCAAAGACAAGGCAGGAGTAGAGACTAGACATAAACTAAAACTAAATGTACATTGCCACTCTCTGCTCTCTCTGTTTATATGGCCATGTATGCTGAGACTCACAGAGTGAGATATAAAGGTGCATACAGGGGGCTTCTGGCTTAGGTCATGGCTAGATTAAACCTAACATCAGTGCCTAGCCTCACTAATGCTCTTTTGGTTAAATGGGCTTAACCCCACTGGACCTGTCCAAATTGTAATAAAAAGCCTTGCCAGGAGAATAGAGGTTATTTTAACAAGAAATAGGGACTAAATCTGCAATGGAATCTTTAAAAACACGTTTGGGTGGGATGGCCAGGTGTCCACTATCTTTTAGTGAGGGTTGAGGAGAATAGTGACTGTCACTGGTTGTGATCAGTTACTCTATTTAGCCCATGTTGTTCAGTGGGTTAATAGGCTTTTGACATTTACATTATTGTACATTTACGTTAATTAACTCCATGTCATGTTCTTTCTGTTACACATATTTTCTTAATTTTCTTATTTAAGTTACTTTCATGTTTGGACATGACAAGACTCACTAACTTTCTGTTCCCTTTCAAAAGCGACACTCGATGATGCGTGAAAACGCTACAGGAACATCTTTGTTCAAATGGTGAAGCATGTGTGTATCAAACACGCCAAATTTTGGCTTATATAACCTCAGTCAGGTGATGTCAAATCAAATTCAAATTCAAATTTTATTTGTCACACACATTCATACACAGTACGATATGTAGTGAAATGCTTAGGCGACTGCCCGTGACCTTAGAATAGAAAACTATATTTTAAGACTATTTACACAAAGATATAACAAGAATGTAGAGGTAGATTCACCTAAGCATAAAATTGTAATATATAAAAAAATAT
>QMIH01000014.1:1464312-1483832 GCA_003987875.1 Clarias batrachus | reverse complement strand
ATATACAAAAAAAATATACAAAAAAAATATATATATACAAAAATATATAAAATAAAATAAATTAAAAAAAAATAAAAAAATATACAAAAAAATATACAAAAAAAATATATACAAAAAAAAAAATATATATACAAAAAAAATATACATTCATCTGATGAGGTGCACCTGCGGGTTATAAACAAGAGTGAACTGGAAACATCCTCAGGTCTTTTTGTCTTCAAGGACCACATTGTGTTTGCGTGTGTGTGTGCAAGCGAATATACAAAGTGTTATATAACTCACCAATATGGCGAAGTTTACTAAGAGATACATGCCTCCGTGTGACCGATCTCTTTTGGAGGGCGATCTCCACAATTTTTGTTTTGAGTGTCTGGGGAAAGAGCACTGTGATCTCCTCCATATTCTTTAAAGAGAAACCGAGCCGGGCGCATTCGTGGGGTTCACGTGCCGATCTGGCAGACACGCATGTGACGGAATTCCCCCTTTCAACTCACGCTCTCGCTGGATCAGGAAATTTTAGCATCCGCTTCTCAAGCACGCTCCAGCACTTCTTGTGAGGGGGCAGAAGAGACTTCCTCCCTTGCTTCCATGGAGATAGCCACCTCAGTACGCTCCTCTAGTGATGACAGAGCGTATGAGGAGTTACTTGAAGTAGTAACCCGTGCGGTCGAACGGTGGCATATTGACTGGCCGCAGAAGCGACATTCTCCCAAGCGCTCAAAATTAGACGAGCGGTTTCTGTGCTCAGTGACGCTCCCTCCCTTTCTTTGGTGATCTCCATGACGAGTTAACTCTTTCATGGAATAAACCTTATTAATCCTGTGTTTTCGTGCCATCGACTTCGATTTATTCCAATATCATTGATGTGGAGGCACGTGGTTATATGATGATGACCCAGATAGAAGAGACGCTTGCAAGCTTTCTTCCTCGCCGTGGTCGTCGGCCACCAGGTCCCGACCAGGTCTAACTCTCACAAGGCGTGAGGCGCAGAGGGAGAGTGTGACCAGCCGGGCACCCCCTCATAGAGACTTGGGTGGGACTCGCCACTCTTCGCAATCTGCCTCAAGAAGACCGGACCTGAGGAGCATTCTCTCTTCCCCCGGGGAGTGGCGCCTAGAATTCCTTCAGCGGATAATGTCTCAGCGGATAATACTACTCAGTAGTATTAAAGTGTAAAAACAGGAAAAATATGCTGGGAAAAGGGGCCATAGAACAGGTTTCCCTCTCAGACATAGAATCAGGCTATTACAGTCAGTATTCCTTGGTTCCCAAGAAAGACGGGGGGCTGCGTCCAATTTTAGATCTTTGTGGGTTGAACCGTTATCTCAGGAAATACAGGTTCAAAATGTTGACTGTCAAAATTATTGTTTCTCAAATCGAACCAGAAGATTGGTTTGTGACAATCGACCTGAAGGATGCATATTTCCATATAGAAATATTGCCACAACATGAAGTTCCTGAGGTTCGCTTTCGGGGGCGAAGCTGATCAGTATTGGGTCCTTCCATTTGGCCTAGCCCTGTCACCCCGCACATATACAAAATGCATGAATGCAGTTCTGGCACCTTTAAAAGCGACTCCAGGGCATCCATATTTTAAATTACATAGATGACTAGCTGATTCTGGCTCAGTCTCAGAACCTAGCGCTTCGACATCGGGATGTCGTCCTAGCTCATCTCAATGCCACAAAAAAAGCTATCTCTTTCCTGTTCAGAGAAAAACATATTTGGGTGTCACAAGGGATTCGATCAGAATGCAGGCACAGCTGTCTCCCACTCGTGTCGAATATATCCTCAACACCCTGAAGTAAATCAAGCTAGGCCAGAAAGTGACTGTTCATCATTTTCAGAGATCTTTAGGTCTCATGGCAGCTGTGTCCACGGTGATACCTTTGGGCCTTCTGCACATGAGAGCGTTTCAGTTGTGGCCAAGAACCCAGGGGGTTTCACTCAAGGGTTGATCCCCAGAGGCAAATAAGTGCCAGGGGCTTTGTACACTTTCTATGTGGTAAAGACCCAGGGTTTTGACTTTGGGTCCCACTTTAGGTCCGTCTTGTCATCACAAGATGCTAACGACAGGCGCTTCCATCTCAATCTGGCTTGCAGTCTTAGATGGCCGTCCAGCCCAAGGGAGCTGGAGAGGTCATCTTCTCGCGTGGCACATCAATTGCCTCAAAATGATGGCTCTATTTCTGGCCCTGAAAGACTTCCTCCAGCAGTTGAGAAGGTACAATGTCCTAGTGCGGATGGACAACACTATGGTAGTCTCGTACATAAATCGCCAGGGTGGACCGTGCTCGTGCTGCTTGAACAAGCTAGCGCATCAGGTTCTGCACAGAACAAGTTCCTGTACATCAGGGCAATTTACATTCCGAGGCATACAAATGTGGCAGCAGACTTGCTATCCAGACAAGCTGTGACACAGGGGGAATGGAAACTCCACCCCGAAGTAGTCAGTCAGATCTGGGAAAGATATTATGTAGCAGAAGTGGACATCTTTGCCTCGCAAGAAACACACAATAGCCCCTTTACTACTCTCTGGGTCTGGACGCAATGGTCCATATGTGGCCCAGATTATGCCTTTATGCATTTCCTCCGATAGCTCTACTCCCAGGAGTCCTGGCAAAGGTCCGTCAACAGGAGTTGCGCCTCTTATTTATAGCGCCCTGTTGGCGGACCAAAGTGTGGTTCTCAGATCTAATATCTCTCCTCAACAGCTCACCGTGGGTGAATCCAGTGAGGAGGGATATTCTGTCTCAGTCGTAGGGGACAATATTTCATCCCGGGCTCGAGCTCTGGAACTTTCACGTCTGGCCCCTGGGGGGGACCAACTAAGAGATGCTGGTCTTCCAGCCAGCCTAATTGAAACTATTCAAAAATGCTAGGGCTCCCTCTACTAGAGGAACTTATGACCCTCAAATGGAGTGTATTTGAAAGTTGGTGCATGGCAAAACAAGTAGACCCAGTCCACTGCCAAATTGTTTCAGTGCTGGAGTTTCTGCAAGAAAAGTTGTCCTTGGGCTTATGCCCCAGTACTCTCAGAACGTACGTAGCCGCTATTTCGGCTTGTCATGACTGATGGGGTTTCTGTGGGAAAGCACCCTTTAGTTACCCGCTTTATTCATGGAGCTAAAGCGATTGTGCTCAAAGGTCTGATTTACACCCCTTTCGAACCACTAGAGTCAGCGCCTGTCAGCTTCTGACTCTTAAGATGGTTTTTCTTATGGCCATTACTTCTCTGAAGAGAATTGGAGATCTACAGGCTTTGTCAGTCTCCCCATCCTGCCTAGACTTTGCCCCAAAACTGCATCCTCACCTGATCTTCCGAAACTTCCATTCTCGACCATGCACCCAGTTGTTCTCGAAGCCTTATGTCCTTCGCCTTTTACAGCTCTGGAGCAGGAAAGATTTCACTTACTGTGTCCAGTACGTGCTCTTCAGATTTACGTCCACCGCACTAGTCAGAGCAGCTTTTCATTTGCTATGGGGGCCACAAGCGGGGGACGGCCACCACTAGACAAACGCTGTCACATTGGGTGAGATGCTATTGCCCTAGCCTACGAGGCGCGTGGTCACACTTTGCCTCTAGGAATCAGGGCTCATTCGACCAGGGGGATTGCCTCATCAATTGCTCTGGCAAGAGGTGTCCCCTTGCAGCAAGTGTGTGATACGGCAGGTTGGTCCTCTCTGCACACATTTGTCAGATTTTATAGTTTGGATGTCCATGCTACTCCGGGCTCGCGGGTCCTCGAGTCATCATCCCAAAGTTATGTTTGAGACCTCTTTTTGGCTATTGTACGCACACCGAACACAACCTGGGGGTCCAGACTTTTTCAGGGAACAGGGTTACAACAAAGTAACCTCAGACGGAAAAATGGCCAGTGATTCAGGGTGCAAGTGCAAGAGCAGCAAGATGTGGAGGTCAATGGCTTTTCTGTGGAACAATGAACTGGCACGACTTGACGCCTCCCACAATTATCACTCCAAAGCCATCTCTCCAAGCTCCTATAGTACGGAATGAATAACAGTGCAATAAGCAGAGGTGGAAAGTAATGAATTACATTTACTCGCGGAACTGTAATTGAGTAGTTATTTTTTGTGCTCTTCTACTTTTTTAAGTAGTTTATAAAATCTGTAATTTTACTTTTACTTAAGTATGTTTTGTTTCAACTACTGAAAATTTTCCAGATCCAGTGATAAAGCAGGTCTTTTAGGTGTCACTAATGCTCATAATTATTATTATTATACTTAGTGTGGCTACACTCTAGCTCTGACCCAATCACTCTCTCACTCACTCATTGTCTACACCGCTTTATCCTGTTTTCAGGGTCGCAGGGGGCCTGGAGCCTGTTCCTAGAGATTTACGGCACAAGACGTGGTACACCCTGGATAGGGTGCCAATCCATCGCTGGGCACTCACACATTCACACACTACGGGCAAATTAGGAACGGCATGTTTAGCAATTTAGCCTATTCTGCATGTCTTTGGTTCACAAGGTTCACAAGTAGAAAAAGAGAGAGTTTCAGAGTGACATGGCTCAATGTATCTATTCACAAGAACGCACTACTGAGAACCATACTGTCACTCACAAGGGCCTTTGGGAAATCAGTCAATGTCATGCGAAGAATAATCTGCTTTCTTCACCATTAATAAGACTAGACCATTTGTATTGCTTCTTTGACTTTTGTAGTTGCCCTGTATCACAATGTCATCTACTGTAACAGGTCATTAATAAATGTTATGAATTTGCTTTTCAGCTATAGTACCATACTGTAGAATTATGCATAGTAAATAATCAGCATTTTACAAATGGTGATATAGTCTCATATAGTAAGAGAAATACCTTATACTGTTGTATAACTATAGTCTACCCAGAGTTCTTGACGTGAGACATATGGGATTCAAGCAGGAGGACTGCAAGGGTTTTCCTCACTAAAATGTTTCCTAGCAACCAAGCAATCTTCTACACCTCCTCAGAAAAAAACACAGTATCTTAAGAAATTCATGAGCTGCACAGCCAAGTGTGTGAATGTATGAGTGCATTTGTTAGCCTGCATGCACGGGTAGATAAAGAAATATTAAAGTTGTCAAGGAAGAAAGATAAAAATATAAACATGTTATTACATTTCCATACTGCCTTGTATAATTTTTTTCTTCAAGTTATTATGGGGAAAATGGAACAAAAACCACAACTGCTATCTTATCATCATCATCATCATCTGCTCTTTTACAGTATGCTTTGGGTTAGTAATCTGCACACTGTTTTTTGTTTTGTTTTGTGTTTTTAACTACATAACCCCTGGTGGGTTCCGTACTCACTAGACATGTTAAGATAAAAAAAAAAAACGTCCGATATAATCAGTGATTTCAAGGTCAAAACTGCAATGCCAGAGCTAACTATAGAAAAAAAGAAGAAGAATTTGATGGAAAACGTTTCATTTATTTGGGCTTCTGACTTCAGAAATTGTTTCAAAAATTACACATACCATACATACATTTGGTAACCATCAACAAGTATCTGGCAAACTTTTGGTTGGTTATTTGACCATTCATCTTTCCAGAATGTGTAGTGTTAAATGTGGTGGTCTTATGGCACACACACAACTTTGAAGCATTGTCCTCAATAGGGTTGAGGCTCCACATGCTTTATCCATTCCATAACCTGCTTTGATATGTGTTAATGTTCTGTTGGAACAAAGGATTTTGTCAATGTTTAGTTGTTGATTTGGATTCATGCTCAAGAATTCTGAGGTACTTCATCATTTCATCCATTTTGTTCAATGCAGTGGCAGGAAAGCACCCCTAAAATAAGATGCTACCATCATTCTTAAGAATTAATGCAGTATTTACCTCAGCTTGACTCCTGCAAACATAGCTTTACTCAAACTTTTCCTCCAGAAGGCTTTTCCTTGTGGTCAACTTGGTGGTGTTTTAAAGATGTAGATTCTTGTGTGATAACCTTTCAATCTATGAAACCTCTATCAGGTTGTTTAGAAATTGCTCTAAGAGACATTGTGTAAATCTACCATCAGACCTCTTTCTCAGGTCTGTACTGAAACCCTTGGATTTTTCCATTGTGTCTTGATCAATCCATTGAGTGCGCTAACTATTTTCTATGTTGGCACTGAAAAACTATCAGCAACAGGACAATGAGTAAATGAAGACCTTTTGGGACTTTTAGCAGCGCTAAAGTAATAATCTCAGTGGATGTACAGTATGTATAATTTTGACCTCGCACATATAATTTTAGAAAGCCCAAAATAAATCCCAACTTGTGTGCTCAATTCTTGTGGTTTGGGGTTAATTTCATGCAAAGCTACAAAGTGCAATGCAAACTCCAAACAGCCATAGACAAAAAAAGTTGTTTCTCCTGCCAAGATATGCATTTTGATTTGCTACACGGAAGGAGATCATAGCAACTGCGCACTCCTCACTTAACATCAGTGCCTAACCCCTGTAAGGTTCTTTTGGCAGAATGAGCACAAATCCCCACAACCACACTTCAAAATCTAGTGAGAAGCCTTCCCAGAATATTAAAGAAGATTGCTACAGCAGTGACGGCAGGGGACAGTGTTAATTCTAATAGTTTTGGAATTAACAGATATATGTAAATATGTATGATAGTTTGTTAAATAGACTCAATCAAATGTGTTAGAAAATATCAGAAGATGACAGACACAAAAAAAATATTAATTACATTAGTGAGATTAATTAAGAGAATCTGCTGATCTCCTGAGACTTTCACCCATTACAGTCTCTGTATAGTTCAAAAACAGCAAGCAGAAGTGGCACTACTGACGAATCCTGATTTGTCTGGGCTATAGGAGCAGAACACAATTGGTTCCACTCCTGTCAGCCAACAGACTACAGTGGAAAAGATCAGGGAAGGTTTGTCATGTTATGCCGTCTTATATGCTTTTCAACTTGGAATTAAAAATTTTGAAAGAGACTTGCAATATGACATGCGATACTCTCTCCTGATGTTGGAAGAGTCTAGTGAGCCTCAACTGTCAGTCTGTGACACGTTATTGAGAGTAAACAGCCAAGACTGTAAAGTGTAAACTGTTGCCTGGTGTTTTTGGATATTGTGAGACATTGAGTCTATACAGTGTGAGTACTCAAATAAATTTAATAAAATTCATGGTCATTGTTACAAAGCAATCTTTATAGAATAAAAAAAGTCACTCACATCATGCCCAGAGGTTGCAGGTATTCAGTAAATTAAGTGAATAGTATAAAATGTGCTTCTGACTTACTATGTTTTCTACCTGCTAATGTGTGTACATGTAACAATATGTCAGGGGTTTTCTGTACTCTGATGTTTGATATAGGTTTTAACTGAGGCTCTTGACTTCTACCTGCATGATTTTATGCTTTGACCTATATCAAAGGGCAGACATGTGGGTGTTCCTATTAAAAGTGGCCAGTATGCATGTACACTATATGGTTAAAGGTATGGGGACACCTGACCTTCACACATATAATGCATGTTGTTTTTCCCCAAATAGTTGCCCCAATTGTATAAGCACAGAATTATTTATATTGTCTTTTTATGCTGTAGCAGTAAGATTTCGCCTCACTGCAACAAAAATGGCCAAACCTTTTCCAACATGACCATGCTGGTGTGCACAAAGCAAGATCTATTTGAAAAATCCAAGTTTGTAGTGAAAATAGTAGTGAAAAGAAATGCCCATGAAAGGTAAAAGCTCAAATGAAGACAAAAAAAAAAAAAAAAATCTGTATATACAGTAACGTTGTCCTACATATATGCAGTGCTGATTTATTTATTTATTTATTTATTTATTTTTGCATATTTGTCACATTTAAATGATTTCGATCATCAAACTAATTTTTTTTTCTGTTTTTTAAATGATGATTTCAGTAATTCCCCATGCTCAATCATGCATGAGGAAAGCGGAATTAAATTTCACTTAGTACACTCGTGCTTGATTACTGCCAGACCTGTTGAATCAAGAAATCACTTAAACAGAACAAAGTCAGGCACCCACCAAATTGTGGGCACCTACGTCTCATTTATGCCTGTGAGGACCATAGCCCATCTGGTTCGATCCCACAGAAGAGCCAATGTAGCACAAATATAAATTAGGTACATCATGATCTGCCTTGTATGGGGTTTAGCAGACATAGAGTTTAAGGGAGTTGATTTGGCTTCAAATTTCTCAATCTGATCTAGGATTCATGGAATACACCGGACAAACAAGTTTGATCCATGGAGGTTGTATCTGCAACTCACAGCTCGCACCAAAGGACTCTCTGGTAACGTCCCGCAGCTATACACCACAGCACAACCCCAGAGGTATTTTGAAGTCATGGCCCAAGGGCCAAAGCTGCTCCAGCAGCACAAGGGGAACTTAACAAACCTAAAAATGGGAAGGTTTATGGCCAGACACAGGTCACCAAGGGGGCGTTCCAGTGCACCTTATTTAAAACTGCACCCAATGAAATGGCACTTTGGAATGGAGTGGAAAAGTAGGAACACCGACATGCCTGAAGAGAGGATTCGAGCTGGAAAATTAACAGGAACCTTTTGTTGAAGATCTCTAAGACTTTTATTAAATTGTTTAAAATGGGATTTATTTGGGAAATTTTAAAGGTGACTTCATAAATTTCAATGGTTGAATTTGTGTCCAATAAGAGCAGTGGTGGCTCAGAGGGCTAAGGCACTGAGTTACTGATCTGAAGATTGGCGGTTCGATTCCCAGCTCAGCCAGGTTGCCATTGTTGGGCCCTTGAGCAAGGCCCTTAACCCTAATTGGTCAGCTGTACCATGGCTGACCCTGCGCTCTGACCCCAGTTATGCTGGGATATGCGAAGAAGGAATTTCACTGTGCTGTAATGTATATGTGACAAAAATAAAGGCTTAACTTTGAAATATTGTGTGAAGAATGTCTTAAAGACTGCAATTTATTATTTTTTTAATAATAACTGATCAGTTATTATGAATGACGCCAACCTGTTAAAATTACCACAGGATCAACAAAAGTAGTGCATGTCTGAAAGTCACTTTCTTTTTCTCAAAGTCTTGCATTTGACCTAGCCATTCTCATTTGCAACAAATCTCGTTTCAATCATGAACAACAAAATAAGATCATATCAGAATGCAGATTTACATATATAATAATTATTCACACATCTAAACTGATAAATTGCTGTCCAATGGATGTTGGTCACAAGTATCTAGACAGGACCTGGGTTTAATTTGCACTCGTAGGGGACACCGGGAAGACCTCTGTCCTCCTGCATGGTGAGTATTTGATTTGGATCAGGATGTAAATGAGGCAGAGTGGAGTCATTTAGCTGCAGGGGCTGCGGATTGTTGAAGATTTATGTCTGATGAGCCATTCGTACTATTAATAACCTTTTGAAAAGCATTCGTAATGGATAATGGGTTTGTAATGGTTGAATGGCTTTCTTCTGATGGATGAGTCTCCTACTGAAGAAAGCTGACCAGGGTAGTGTCTTACTCTTTAGCTTTCCTTATAACTCTGTATCATATAGTAAGGTACCTTAATGGTAAAATAATATGATAGATTATATAATCTAACATCCAGAACAATTAGTGTGTGTTCAGTGGGGAGTGTGACAGCATTAGTTAAAACAAATGTTATGACTAACTTCTGTCGCCTGAAAGAGAGGAACAAGAAACCCGATCGCTACTCTAGCGCATCAGGGACTCTGCAGAGAGGACCGAACGAGCCATCCAGGGGGCCGTTACATCAAGATGGTAAAACCGGGCAAAAGTGTGCGGTGATGTTCGACTGGCTGTTGCACAAATATCACCCACTGACATCACTTTAAACAAGTGGTTGAATGTGCCATCACACCCTGAAGCAGTCTGAGTGACACAAGACAAAGACTGGACCATAGCAACAGAGAATGAGACAATTTCAATAGGTGAAGTAAACGACGACATCACCTTTGACACCACCTTGTGAAACAATACCCTCGGAGAACCCTAACATACCAGCCTCCTTAAGAGGCTGAGATCCCATACAATATGTGTTGCAGGTTTTGACTGTCGATGGTAGACTCTTCTTGCATGAGACCTGTCTTTCTTTCTAAATGCTAATACGATCTAGCTCACTTTTTTCTTCAACGCTTGATTCTTTCCTGTGACAATCTTCTTCCTTTAAATGGACAAATCAGCAAGAAGCTCTCAATAAGTCTATTTGGAAGCAGATGCTGTGTAATTGGATTTGTTATTAGTTGAACTGTCAGTAAATTAAAAATTGATCTTGGGGAACCATTTGGAAATAAGACGAGACTACCTTCAGGGTCAGAAGTTGGAACGAGCACTGAAAATAGATTGTGAATAATTTCCGACAAATCTCTTCTTGCACCATGTCAGTGAGAACATCCGGGGAACTGCAAACACGCACATATCCACACCAAAAAGCTCCCTTTCTCACACACACACACTAATTTACTGGCTACCCAGGAGGGTCATTCCTCATCAGAACACTTATCACTATTGACACCAGCATTGCACCACTTCTGAAGCCTTTTCCAATAAAATCATTACACCAAATGTGCATACATTACCAGCTAATTAGCAGTACATGCCAGTTAGAGAAAGTTAAACTGTTTTAGCCTTAAGGAATATACCTAACCAGTACTCTTTCCTAGCAACATACTTCCTGCCTAACATATGTATTATTTTATGTTATCGCACATTTCTATCGCAAGATTCAGGGGGACTTCTGTCCTACTGGTGACAAACTGTCACATAATGAACTGATTTTTGTAATCAGGAATCATGGGAGCTTGTGCTGTTTTCTTTAGAAGAGCAACTCTATTTGAGATCATGTCATTTAAAGTGTTTTTGACAGAACACCAGCTTTTCACCTCGGCTCAGGAACCTGGCTGGAAATACTGTAAAGTCATTATCGATCCCCGGCCAGGCTCGATTCCTGTCTCTGTGTGCATGGAGTTTGCATGTTCTCCCTGTGCTTGGTGGGTTTCCTCCGGGTACTCCGGTTTCCTCCCACATGTAGGTTAGGCTTATTGGCGTTCCCAAATTGCCCGTAGTGTGTGAATGAGTGAGTGTATGTGTGTGTCTGTGCCCTGCGATGGATTGGCACCCTGTCCAGGGTGTACCCTGCCATGTGCCCTAAGTCTCCTGGGATAGGCTCCAGACCCCCGTGACCCTGAATACAGGATTAAGCGGTATAGATGATGAGTGAGTGAGTGAGTGTTCACTGTCTTCCCTTGAGCGCCCTACACCCGCTATCTTGCATTAGCCAAGCACCCTGATCACTGCCACACTAAAACTGCTCCGCCTGCACTTCTCTCTCCCTCCATTTGGAGTATGTTAATAAAAACATCATCAGGGATCAAATGTCATTTGTGGTCATTGCGATTTGAAATTCACACTAAGCCCTTGGGTCATTTGCAAATGACACAGTATATGAAGGTCAGTGGTGCTGTACATTAGTTTGCTAGCTAAAAACTTTTCCACTGACAATTTGTCCACCTCCCGTCTACAATTTTTAGCAGTGAACACTTTCTGATGGCTTGTCATGAAGCATCTGAGAACTACTGATTAAAAGTAATCCAAGAAATCTAATTATGATCATAAATGTGCTAGTTAAATAAAAATGTATTTATATAAAGCTTTTAACAATAAACATGTCAGATAGTGAGGTGGATACAGGATGACATTTTAGATAAAAACTTTACTGAGCTTACTGTAAATCAAGGCAAAGGTTCCAAAGCACAAAGAACCCAAGCATTTACTTCAAAGTTTGAGGTGTGCTGTGTGCTTAAATAAGTAATGTACTAAAGTTGGGAACAGGTGTGACTTACTAAAACTCTGGTTATTTAGATCGTGCTGGAAAAGGGTTGTGTTGGGAATTTTAGTTAAAAGTCGCCATGTTTGTTGGGTGATGTGAACACTTGGAAACCTTGTCACAAAGCAGCTTAATAAAAACATGGAA
The DNA here is from genome assembly GCA_003987875.1 of Clarias batrachus. Classification (NCBI taxonomy): domain Eukaryota; kingdom Metazoa; phylum Chordata; class Actinopteri; order Siluriformes; family Clariidae; genus Clarias; species Clarias batrachus. The sequence goes on along the minus strand of QMIH01000014.1, from coordinate 1,471,877 downwards.
ACAATAAAAATTATAGAAACATCACCACTGGTGTAATAACACTCTGGCAAGTAATGAGTTGGCCACTTCAATTCATGCATCTGTCCTACAAATGGATTTTGAGTATGGTGCCATATACCAGATTTCTCTCAGAATTTTTTTAAAATCATATTTTATGGGATATTAACCTTCAAAAACAGCCAACAAGTTTTCTGCCCAAGGAAAGATGATGTACAACAGTGCTACAGTAAAACAAGATGGCTTCTTCTTCCCAACCGCCTTAATAAGTAACTGCAGGACTATTCCCACCAGGCCGCAGAAGCTTTATGTACATTCCGATGTTATCCCTTCAAGATTCAGGTCCTCAGTAAATGCATATCAAAAAGCCATTGTCCCAAATCATCTCCCCTAACCTGCTGACCCAAGGTCACAGAACTGTCTGTGATGAGGTTTTGTTTGCAAATGACTCTTGAGAAACATTTAAAGCAACAGAAGGGCTATAATGAAAAACATAGCTATAAAATAAAACTGTAAATAGTGCAGGAATTTTGAAGTAAATTTAATTAAGTTTTCTAGCAGACAGATGCTGCAATATACAGTAAGGCAGTGTTAAAGGCACATGCATAGGAGGGCAGAGACAGAGTCTAAACTTCACTTCAGGAAATTTACCTAAAAGAAACAGGCAGACAGATTTGCAACATCTAGGTATATATACAGTACAACTAATACTACTAATTCATTAATTCATCTCAAACTCAAATGTCTTCAGTGTACAGCAAAATCAAAAGAACTGGCTGGCAGTTAGTTACTGTTCTTTTCTTTTACTTTTGGATGGGGTAGTTTAGTGTACCATTCTGCGCAAAAACAATTAGGCATGAGACAAAAACTGTCTTGATACAAAATACTACCAATACACCTCAAAGATGTTAAATTTGTATCATTCTACTTCTTTTAAATATTCCTTATGAGATTAATATTTATTTTCTTTCTCAGTAGGTCACAACAGCAGAGGTACTTACGCTAAACAAAATGAAGCCTTGTGGCATGTGTCAAATAAAAGCCCTGTAGCCTAGTGGCACAAAATTAGTTTTGGAGGCACGGTGGTTGATGTGAGTCAACATTTCTATTACAGTATCTTGCTTGTTCTGGAGAAATACATGCTTTTTGGCATTTTGCAATACCATACACATATGCACACAGACAATACAGGCTGCTGGGCATGAACCTCTCTCTCTTTCTCTCTTGACTGCTTGCTCTGCTTGCTTGACTTTGCAACAGAAAAAAAAAAAAAAAACATTCTAATCAGGTGCGAGTTCCTTGACACTCACCTGACCATCACTTGACCATCACAGACTGGCGCCCAATCACACACCAATCAGGGAACCTTGATGGGAGAGGAAGTTTCCACATCCAACCTGTGATTAACCTCAAAACTGGGGTTTAAAAAAAAAAAGGGCTGTAGTACTAAATACTAATGGTGCGTTCACACCGAACATGGCGAGAGCGTCAAAGCAGTCGAAAGACATTAATTTTCAATGTGAGCCTGCGGCGAAAAAGCAGCTACTTTTCCTGTTTTTCCACGGAAAGCAGTCCTGTAACTTTTGTTCCGGCTACATTAGTTCCCAAGCAAAATGGAGGAGAGGTTAATTATTGCGGTAACGGGTGTTAATTAATTATTAATGTTATTTTAATTAAAAACAAAGTCTAGTAAGTGATTCTAATGTCATAATAAGAAGAAATGGAATATAATGATAAAAAAAAAATATTACATTAGACTAGCAATTCACAATGAACAGAAGCCACACCATACAAATTGCTTATAATTTGTTTATTTCTATCAATCAATTTCTTGTTTTCTTCCACATTTTGGTCAGTCTCCATAAGATCAACAAGCTTGATAGCTTTTGCGACCCCTTTAAATACAAGAAAGGCATTCTATCTACGTCAGAGCAGCCAACAGCGGCGAAGAGCAGCGACAGGCGTCTGCGGCAGGGCGGTGTGAACGCACCATAACAGATGATCCACACTTTTACATTGTTCATTCAGAGTACTGCTTTTTCCTGAGAGAAAGCCTGTTGGCACGGCTTCATCACCTGGATCTGGTGTCTGCTTTTTAATAAGGTCAGTCAGGAGGCTGGTTGTGTCTGAATAATTGGGCATGAACCTATGATAAAAACCAGCCATCCCTAGGAACTGTCTTACCCCCTTCTTAGACAAAAGGCAATAGTCACCTGTAAATAGCCTAAGTTGTCAGCCTAGACTGTCTGTATTTAAAACATTAATTGGATGTCTATTACATATGTTTTGGTTTTTTTTTTTTAAGAAAAAGCTCTACCCTCAGCTTTTTTTTTAAGATAAGGTACCAACAAGTAGTTTGCACCCTTTGATTAAAGAAGCAGTTTGCTCTGTGGCTGTAGAGCAAGACCATTTAGTGGTTTATAGGTCAATACTAGTATTTTACAAACAATGTTTGATTTCACTGTGAGACAGTGAAGTTTGGATAAGGTAGTGGTGATCATATGTATCAGAAATGTAGTGCCCATATCATCTTGTTTTAATGATGAACCTACTATTGATTCTAGTACTGCTACTGCATTTTGTACCAACTGGAACCAACCTAGAGATAGCAAAAGTCTGAACTAGATGGTTTGCATATAATATAGTAATATTATATTTCTTATTTGCCAATATTTCTAAGGTGAAAGAAAGCTATTCTGGTAATATTATTTACATGAGCTTCAAATGAATTGACTGGAGTCAGTAATCACACCAAGATCTTTTACTTGGGTATCATGAAACAGAAAGTCTATCCAAAGCTTCTGTGTGATCAGAAAGCTTACTTCTAGTTGCACGTGGTCTTGATACTAATATGTCTGTCTTGTCAGAATTGAGCAGAAGGAGGTTCTGCTCCTTTACACATTCCTCAACATTTTTAGATCTAGGTGTCTGTCATCAGTTGTATTGCTGAAAAACAGCACAACAGTGGAGACCTACTGTATATTACCCAATGGAAGCATAAAGAGAGAAAATAGTATTGGGTTTAAAACAGAACCGTGGGGAACAAAATTTTTTTGTATGCTTAGGGAAGGCAACATTTACATCTACAAATAGTCAAATAGGATCTGAACCTGGAGAGATGGGCTGTTCCCTTAACTCCTGCAACATTTACAATTTTTTGATTAGTGGTGTCAAAAGCTGCACTGAGATACAAGTGATTCAGTTATTTCTGGTATTATCTGGTCACTGCATCACCCTTTAAAATCTATCTTGGATAAGGGCAAAATAGGAATGTGAAAGAACAACATCAGTCTGGGTTAAGTGGCCACCAATTGGTTAAAGTTGCTTGAGGGCGTGAGGGTTCAGTGATCCAATATTAAATCCCACAAAAAGAAGGATGCCCCTTTCTTCCTACTGTATATGTTTCCTTGATGCAGAGCTAACATCGGTGGAACATGCTCTCCCCAGCCAATGCCTCCCTGCCGCTTTTCGCATCAGGGCCCATCGACAACCATTTCCCTCATTAACCCTGCAAATCCCAGCTAATCTGTTCCCAGGATAAGCAAGGCACTAAAAGCCACCTGTATTTTATGCTGGCAGGCACCAAAGTGAATTTGTGAACACACCAAAACGTCACACCTTTTTTTTTTACCCAATTTCGCCTTGAACCAGACCTTGGTGGACCATCTGCTTACACCCCGAATCAACGCCTTGTGTTTTAAAATACTTACTGAGCACTGTATTACACTTTATTGTAGCACCTGCATGCAGTTATGTTTTCAGCCAACGGGACAATGAACAAAGGCATACAGTACATACATATACAGACCAACAGCTTGAGGCTTTTACCATTGATTTGAACATTTCTCTTGGGATTTTTAAATGCACATGTTAAACCTTGAAGTGGCTGGGCTACAGCAGTGAATGGCCAAATTGGTTTGCATTTTGTAAGCCAAAAACAGAATGAGCAGTGGGCACACCAAAACTGTTAGGTTGAAGACACAAAAATCCTAACTCAGTCTAATGGATTTAACTTCCTGCTGGGGTACCCAGATGGGAGGGAACAAACATTCCCCTAATCAACTGTAGTGTCTAGTAGAATGGGAAAAAAACCAGAACATAGACCGAACCCACAACTTTTCCAACCAAACCCTATTACACTAGTATTAAAACATGACAGGTTCTGTCATCATGCAATTCTTTAACATCAAAGGGTTCATTAAGATCATTGCAAACAGAGCACGCTGTGCTCTTCCAGTCCCTTCTCCAAGCAAAATCGGAGGACCAGCAAGTGTGCAAGTACAGGTGGAACAATCCATGCCAACTGGGACCATACTGAAGCCAATAGGCAGAGTTGCCAGTGTTGCAGGAAAGCCAGGAATTTCCAGGACTAGCAAGCCCACCGTAAAGTAGGTACTCTGAGCCAGATACTTGACATGCTGCAAACCTCCTTCAATAGATTAACAACTTACTATGTAAAAGAAAGTACACCAGGGGGTGTACACATCATGCCTTGAGGGGCATGGAGTGAAATCAGATCTCAGTCTATGACATCCTGATTTAGTGCTGAGCTTTGGGGAATGCAGGGATGGTGCAGATGAGGTGTGTGCATAGGAATTTTCACAAATGGATCCCATTAACATTCAATTCAGGGGGAAAGTATAGATTGAAGGTGCCAGTTAGTTCTTGCCTCACATCCATCATGGAAATTATTAAGTATGGGTCCCGCAATAAGCATAGATGTGGTGCAGAATGGGAAACATTGATGTCAGCTTTGTCTCAAGGAGCGACCGAGGGTGAGGTGGCATCCATCATTCCTTGGTGAGGATTTTCCTTTTTTGCGGTGTTGTGTAATGAAACCCTTGAGGCAGCTTTGTGATGAAACCTTAAAGCATACCTTTTAATACTACATTTAAATATTACACTTTCCCACCCGCATTTTGTGTTTGTGATGGTTAGTGATAGACCAGTGTTTTTATTAAATTTTTGTCATTGATTTAAAATGACCAAAATAATTTCTGATTAAGAATTGATATTTAAAGCATGGGATTTACTCAAAGTAATATTCCTCATTTGTCTTGTTCTCATGTGTTGATCGGAGTTGTGATTAAACATATGGGTAGACCATATTGAGGCCACAGCCTTGTTAAGTTTTGGAATGGCTGTGGTACATCATACAGATTGATGCAGGACATTCCAACCAAAGATGAAATAAGGCCCTGGAGTGGGGCAGTTTCTGTGTCTCTGGTACCAGTGGTTCAGGGCAAAGCTATGACTGGCGAATATAATGTAACTGAAATAAGCTTTATTTAAATGATCTGGTTCATTTTCCCAAGCTCAAGTTGCAAAACAAAATTTTAAATGTGTTTTTGCCTTTGTGTGTTTTTTGCACTAACCTCAGAGTGCACCATCAGGTGCGTGGTGATATGCAACCATCCATAGAGATTTCAGAATCTCAAGACAATGCTTGATATAGGGGTAATTGAGGAGTCTGAGAGTGGTTGGAGTAGCCCAGTGCTTAGTCTAATTTTGTGTGGACTAGAGAATTTATTGATTCATGCTCTGTGCCCTGTTTTGACCAATCAGTTAGACTCAACTCCTTTTAATTTAAGGATTAAAGATTCTCTGCATCCCAATATCCTGTGAAATTCAGAACATTCATTCACACCAGTACATAACCCTTTTTTTTTTAAAAGGTTCTTTGAGGCTCACACAACATTTTAGCACCTAATTTTCTTCACAGGTTTAGTCTACATGGTATTCATTTACTAATCAAATCAAATCTGTGCATGTTTGCACTTAAAATCAGAGGTGGGTAGTAACGAGTTACATTTACTCCATTATATTTATTTAAGTAACTTAAAAAAAAAAAAGACTTCTATTTTACCACAACCATACTTTTTACTCAAGTAGATTTGCATAGATCTACTCTTACTTCAGATAGATAGATATAGATAGAAATTTATTAATCCCAAAGGGAAATTGTTAAGTTTTGGAATTACAATTTCGGCTATACTTGACTAGTTACTTTCCAAAATATTTATTCTATACATTAGATATTCTTTATTTTTGCCAGAGAAATGCCTGCCAGTGGATCTACTACGTGACTGTGTTTCACCAATCAGACGCAGGGGGGGGGGGAGAACAGTTCATAACGCAGTGCCTTCTCGGTCAGCCAAAACAGACAGACATTTCAGCTTTTGAAGCTCTACATCTTAGTTTAGCTGTTTTATTTAATGTCTCAATGTTGGCATATATAACTAGCAATTAAGCCAGAGGCTAAAAAAAAAAGCTTCTTACATTTGTTCTACAGGACACCGTTTATGGTATAGAGAGACCTCTTGTACACATGTTCTAATGTTATTTTCTATCTGCTGAGCCATTTGGAGGGCAACTGAATATACCATATATCTTACACTGGAAATAGGCTACACTGTTCAAACATACATATTTGACCTACAGTAGGTATTTGGTTCAAAAGCTTTATGTTGTGAAAAAATGTGATTAGGAAATTTGTGTTTCTTGTTCCTTAATTTGCTATTTTGTAAAGATATTTATTTTTCTTCATTTATTTTATTTATTTCATTTATTGTATTATTTGAAAATGTCAGACTTTGTACATTATTTTATCATTTTGTCTTTCTGCTTACATAATAAAACAGTTATTAATAATAAATCGGACATTACCATGAAACAGTTACTCGAGTACCCGAGTAGAAATTTCACCAAATATTTTGTTTAATCTTGAGTAATATTTTGGATGACTACTGTACTTTTTACTTCTACTTGAGTAATATTATTTTGAAGTACAGCTACTCTTACTTGAGTACAATTCTTGGCAACTCTACCCACCTCTGCATAAAATGTATATACTGTTAGAAGCTAATGAGAGTCTTATACATAATTCAAGTCAAAATTACATTGCCCCATGATCATAGTTAGGTGTGTCCCTTTCCGAATTATGGTTAATGAAATTAGTTAGGCAGATTTGGACTACAATCAAGTTGTAGCAGCATTTAAAGGACCATTAATAGGAGTAGGATGCACCAGACTTCAAAGTGAATACTTACAGTATGTAAATGGGACATTTCAGTCTTTTTTTTTTTTTAAACAAAAAACACTCCAAATACCTGTTTTTATTTTGTCACTGTGGAATACAGTGCAGCATGATGAGAAAAAGGGATTTAAATTAATTTTAAGATGAGTGTGAAATATAACAAAATAACAGTCTAAAAAAATTCATTTGGAGCTGTATTTATTACATTCAGTTACAACCAGCTCAAACCTAATTATAAAGATCAAATACTTCCTGATTGACTTAATCATATACAACCTTAACATACCTAATATGGCATGTAAATTGCTTGCTTCCTTGTCCACAAAAATGTTTTTGCATATGTGCTTTTGCAAACCAAAATGTCATTGTTCCTCTGAAAATAATTACATAATTATCTAATTACTAATTACATAATTATAGCGACTCCTAATTACGATAGAATACTGGCATCAGCAAGTACACTGCCAGTTTCATTCAGTAGTGGCTGATGTAGAGTCTAGAATAAAAAGAAAATAAAAAACAATAAAATATA
>QMIH01000014.1:1420853-1445531 GCA_003987875.1 Clarias batrachus | reverse complement strand
CATTGGACTATTCTAAAGTGGCCTTCTATGAGCCCTGACCTCAATCCTATTGAGCATCTTTGGAAGGAGCTGAAACATGCTGTCTGGAAAAGGCACCCTTCAAACCGGAAACAACTGGAGCAGCTTGCTCATGAGGAGTGAGGAGGCCAAAATACCTGCAGAGAGGTGCAGAAGTCTCATTGACAGTTACAGGAATCGTTTGATTGCAGTGATTGCCTCAAAAGGTTGTGCAACAAACTATTAAGTTAGGGGTACCATCATTTTTGTCCAGGCCTGTTCCATGAGTTCATTTTTTTTATAATTCCGTTGAAGCATAGTTGAAAAGCAATGTCTGACTTTCATTGGTTAACATTCATAGAATTCTTATTTATTATTACTTTTGTCAGATTAAAGTTATTTATGTGACCATTGTGAGTTTTTCTTTCATTGACCGAAGGGTACCAACAATTTTGTCCACGTGTGTATGTTTTCACATCATACACTACAATGCCTAAAGGGTTAAATTTGAAAATCCTAGTGTTATATTTCACAGTTCAGTGATTTCAGTGTTTGTAAAGAAATTAATTAGGACCACAGCCCTGATAACATTAAATAAAGTAAACTTTAATATAATTTCTCACTCATCATCTATACCGCTTAATCCTGTATTCAGGGTCACGGGGGGCCTGCAGCCTATCCCAGGAGACTTGGGGCACAAGGCAGGGTACACCCTGGACAGGGTGCCAATCCATCGCTGGGCACAGACACACACACTTACTCATTCACACACTACGGGCAATTTGGGAACGCCAATTAGCCTAACCTACATGTCTTTGGACTGTGGGAGGAAACCGGAGTACCCGGAGGAAACCCACCAAGCACGGGGAGAACATGCAAACTCCATGCACACAGAGACAGGAATCGAGCCTGGCCGGGGATCGAACCCAGACCCTGGCGGTGCAAGGCGACAGTGCTAACCACTACTCCACCGTACCGATTGGACATGACTGGACAAAAATTATACTCAAGCCTTGTCAGCCCACATACAGTGAGGTCCAAAATTGAACAGAATCTTTAAAGTCAAATATTCTGGTAATTAAACATACATTTTTTGTTTTAAATACTTCAAAATTTCAAAACCTTCTTTCTTTCTTTTTTTTTAAAATCACAGCTATTAAGTGTGGTCTCAGAATATGTAATGCTGTTTAGTAAAACTTTATATATATAAAAAAGAAAGTATGAAAAGAAAAAAAGGACACTGTGAAAATGCAGACTGCATTGCACACACTGTATGACTGCACTGTGCACACTGAATTAATTGGATATCGAAGCAGGATTTGTAAGGCGTTTGGTAGCAATGAGTTCATTCTCACCCTTTTCATAGCGATGCTGTTGGTTGCTCTTTGGTTCCTGCCAGTGCCAGTCTTCACAAAAATACCAGGAATACACAGTGGAGTGATCATCTGCTTCATTTTTGTACAGGCGATGAACAGAAATGTCAGTCTAAGCTGTGTGTGTAGTGTCGATCTAAAACAAACTGTTAAGAATTGTTTTTAAAATAATGATGAAAAATGCTAAATTGGATTTTATACTTTCCACAAGTACAGTAGATATTATCATTGTCATGAAAATATTCAAGTTATGAATTGGCTGAGCTACCATGTCCCTCCCTTGCTGACATTAGCTTAATGCATTATGTTAATCAATGTAATCTAAGTAGCCAATGTGATACAATGTGATACACTGGTATAAAGCATCAAAAATAATCTCAACACATAAAGAAGACCAGGTCATAAAGCCAAGTGAGTTCATTCAACCACCCGGGGAACAAGATGGAGAAGAGGCTTGATGAAGGTCGTCCTTGTACCTTGTGAGATGGTCAGTCCAGTCAGGCTGGTGCTACAGGCTTAGAGTGAGTGGAGTGTGATAAGTGCTTTAAGGTGGGTGGGTGCAGGTCCATTTTTGGCTTAAAGGCAAGCATCAGTGTTTTGCATTTGATGTGGGCAGCCACAGGAAGCTGATCGTGGGAGTATAGAAATAGGGTGGTGTAGGAGTACTTGGAGAGGATGAAAGCAAGTCGTGCAACTGCATCAGTTGTGCATCAGTTGCAAGGGTTTGATGGTATGTAAAGGCATAACTGCCAAGAGTGAGTTGTTTAGAGGCCACCTAAGCACTTGTCCAATCCCTGTGAAATAACAAGGGATTGAACAAGTGCCTAGGTGGCCTCTGTCAATTGAAATGTCTTCATCCTTCTGATGATATAAAGGAGAAACCAGTATAAATGGGTCAGTTTAGCTACTTGAGATAGAGTATTTGGTTAGCCAGGAACACCCTAAGATTGTGTACAGTGACAGATTGAGAGATCTGACAGCTGTCCAGAGATATCATAAGATTTTGACATAGGGATACTTCTCCTGGGAGGTACAGCACCTTATTCTTGCTGGAATTTAGCTGCCAGCCTTGACGAGATCTGTGCACAAACATTGGTGTCTGAGGGAAAGAAAAGAAGTTGGTCTTTTGGGGGACCAGTGGAGAGACTGCATAAGGCAGATGTGGTTCCCCCATGTATCCTTTCAAGTAGGATGAAAACCATTTCCATGCTGGGCCATGAATTCCACAAGTCATGAGGATAGACAGGAGAGTCTTATGAATCAACGTGTCAGGGCTGCTACAAAGGATTAGGATCTAGCAGGATTAAGCTTCTTAGTAATGGCCACAGGAGTAGCTCCTGTGGAATGTGCAAGATTGGCTAGGATCTTGGAAGTTATTCTAGACAAATAATATCTTTAAAAAATGTAATTAAATGAATTAAGAGAAGTAACACTAGTAGGTACTTTCTGTTTTTTTTTTTTCAGCAACTTGCTTAAATATCTAGCAATTAGTCATTTTCTTTCCTGGAAAACTCACGATCTGTTGTTTGACATTACATTTAATTGCATGCAGTCTATTTCTCTTAAAGTAAACATGTAAATGAATAACGTATCATAGAAAGCGAAAATCCATGAGGTCATAAGAGCAGGTGTCCTATATAAATAAAAGGTCAGTGCAAGCTAAATGGTTTATCTAGATTCTTCAGGCTTAAAATGGAGTTCTGTTATAAGTTCTGTGCAAAAACAGCTTTCTGACTTTCTGTTAACACAATCTACAACAGATTTGCACTGGTGTTTCAGTACAAAAATTGACTAACAAGTGTAGTGTCTTATAATTATTAAAAACAAGATGTAACATGTATGTACATACAAAAAGAGACCGTGTTTTAACAGAGAGAGGGAGAGAGAGCGAGAGGGGAGGAAGATCTTCGCTCATGCACTTACTGCACTGGCAATATCTGGGCAGCAGGTGTTTCACTGGAGGGAGTCCAATCACAGGGCATGTCTGTGGAGCATGGCAGAGCTGGAGCCAATCAATTTCAGCAAGAAAAAAAAAGTACCCACCTTCTAATCCTGCAGCTGAGTCCTTTTCAGAGCACTATTCAATCTGTTCTATGAGCTGAGTGCTGTGATCTACTTCTCATGTCTACCTAAACAAGACATTGCTCCTTTTTTTTTTTTTTTTTTTTGAAAATGACAGTCGACCCTTGAAGTTTTGCAGCAATTTCTTTATTGTAAATGCATTGTTTTTGGGTAGAAAGAGTATAAAATGTAGAATATTGCACAATATAAATCAATTGCACTTTCTCAAAAGTAAAGCAATGCATCTGTGTCTCATTATGCTACACTTACAGCTAGTCCACACTGTGCAGTTCGACTTTAAATCTAAACTAATATGTGTATGAGTTATAAAAAATATATGATTTAAGTGATGTCTGGACATCACGTGATTGGTTCCTAACAATATACTGCATTTAGCATTGAATTAGGTGTAAGCTAAGTAATGGCTTGAGGGAAGTTGACATTTCTGAAGTAGCTAATACAAAGCTGACAAGTAATAACTGCTTAAATTGATATAAATAAGATATTTACATAGCCCTCTTTTTGTCTTTATCATTTCACTTTTCAGGTCTCAAAGGATTTCGGGTTTTAAGTTTGCACACAAATAAGTAGGTTCAGGTGTCCAGTGTTTGAGTTATTAAGGTGACAATGTAGAAAACAGCATGTAAATTGGCCTTAAACAATACAATAAAACTTCATTATTTTATGTTTGGACAATCGCCACAGCCAACCTATCATGAATATTGTTCCGTATGAAAGACAGACTTTTGTTGAAATCAAAAGTCAGTGCAATTTATAGAAAACAATTATTCTGCTTGAATGCTTGAAGAAAAAGTCAATTCCTCTTGAGCTCTCAGAATATCACAAACAACGGACTTAATTACTTCTTAACAGCCAAATCCTCCAATTATCAAGATAGAAGACCCAGCATTTGTAATCGAAAATAAATAAATAAATAAATAAATATATATAGCTAATAACTAAAGTAGCCATGTATAAAGTCATGTACTGTATTGTGCATGCAGTCAATTAATTCTGCATTTACACATTGCCTTTCAGGACCATTTAAAATATGAACAATCTTCCGGTTATATTAAATTAAACGTGGAAAGTAAGAAAGTTTTAAAGATTAAGCAATCACTAAATATTTCCCAAAGTTTGTGCTTTGCTGCCTAGATATCTTACATGACTGTCTAAAGGAGAATGATGGTAAATAACTACCTGTGAAGGTTACTTGTTCCACTCTATAGGGCACCAACAGAAGGAAACAGTATTTAGGGGAAAAAAGAGGAGAGAAATTGTTTTTTGTTTTCTTTTAAATTGGGCATAGCCAAAACCTAATCCAAAATGTTGCCTATTCTTATGATACTGGTTATATTTAATAAGTATCATAAGGATAGGCAGCATTTTGGAAGGATAGAACAGTGCTACGACCAAACTAAAAAAATAAATAAATAAAAAATCCTTCATATTACACAAAACAAAGCAAAACAAAAACATGACTCCAGTTTCTAGGTTGTTATTAAAATTGCTAAAATAAAAATAAAAGTGATTCCTCATTAAAAATCCAACATCTAAATATATCTCCAGTGCTACAACCTCAAGATCCTGGAGTGTGGTGTTTCACTTTATGTTTGTCAGTGCAGAATTTAACAGACTGAGCGCTGGATATTCTTGTGGTGCATCAATGCTGGAAACAGGAGTAGTGAATGTCTTGATTCAAAGAAACCACAGTCTCCAGCGTGCATGCTTCTTGGCTTCAGTCTTGGACTTGCGCTTGGGGGTGGAAGTATACACTTCATGCGTATAAGGCAGAGAAGGGTAGGTTGGGTCTGCTGCAGGACACAGTCTTTTCATCAATGGCTGGAGTTTATCCTCTTGCAACTTAAAGTCCAGCTCCACGCTACAAAATATATATACATATTTATTTTAAGTATGGTTCTTCAAGAATAATAATTATTATACTGCATGAATGCTAATACAAGTATCAGGCACTTGTATTGATTAACATAACAATGCTCTAACATCCAATACCATGCGATACTATATGATGTACGCCTTGTTGGGATGGGGAAAATGTGGAAATTCCATATATTGTAATACAAAAATGTCACAATATGGATTGTTTAGTCTTATGATATGTATCATGTATCTCCTTGACCCGAACAACTTTTGAATTTTTTTTTTTTACCATTAAGATAACAGGACATATTTTGTAGAACTTGACAAATATGTCAATATATGTTTGGAATATACCAGTGCTAAAAGCACAAATATATGGGCAATTTTACATTTGTTACAATTTCTTTTATAGAGAATGTGCAGACATTTGAAATCTTTCTCCATTTGCCCAGAATTAGTTACGAAAATATACGCTGATCAGTTATAACATTAAAACCAGAACATGTCATGATGTTAAGAACTATTATTCTGCTTGGCTTCCACATTTTCTTGTCCTTTACAGAAGAGGGAAAAAGATGAATTAAGCCAAGGAAATTATCAGTCATGGATTGTTGTCACTGGACTTTTAATTAGATCGTATTGAAAGTGTTTAGTATTGCAAACACCATATTGTTTATCAAATCATATTATGAAAAAAATGATATCATCCTTTTTTTTTTAAAAAAAAAAAAACCTATTTAGAGTATTTCACAATCAGCGATGGCAAAAACAATGTGCTCTGAATATAGTGCTGTCCAAAGGTCTGCGACCACATTATAAGTCTAAGAACAGAAATTTGGAAGCAACTAAAGGAAATGTAAAAAAAAAAAAAAAAAAGTAGCATCTTGACTATTGTTGATTTTAAAGCTTTAATAACGCACATTTGCTTTATTGGCCGGATGCATTCCTTTCCACAAAAGCTCAAATTTCCATTGCAGCATGTGTTAAGTCAACACGCTCATGATTTTGATCTAACGTAGACGATCAGGTTTTACAGAAACATGTGGAGTCCATGGCAGCTTGAGTACACATTTTCATTAAAGCAAATCTGGTAACATGTAACGTGAACTGGTCAAAGGGTCATGAGTGATGTAAAAGCGAATCAAAGGCTGGCCTGTGTAGTCTAATCCAAGAGACGAACGTGTACTGTATCTCAAATTACAAAGTGCATCACTGATTTGGTTGTAGAAGGGCGGACCTGCTCAATATTAGGTGTGTGGTCATAACGTCATGGCTGATCGCTGTATTTGTGTATCAAAATAGGCATTTGTACATTTCTAATTGTAACAGACAAGATATTAGACACATAATCAAGATGGCAAAATGGAAGGATGTGACAAAGCTGGTTTAACGCAGATTTTAGAATAACATTTTTTTTTGTCTTAGTTTGTTCGTTCCACTGATACACACCTTTTGCACTTATTTTTATCTGTAATTAGAAAAGGATAATTACATCAAGGTAAACACTCAATATACTAGTTGCGCGAGGTGTGTTTGCGTGCGTGTGTGTGTGTGTGTGTGTGTGTGTGTGTGTGTGTGTGTGTGTGTGTGTGTGTGTGTTTGAGCCATCTGTCTGAATGTTATGCCTACAGTTATAATCTCTATCTGATAAGATGATCTATGTGGACAGGAGCAGTTAAAACCTCAGATTAGCGGCCTGCACCAGCTTTAATCTGATCTAAATAAAATCATTCTGCATGCAGCCGTGTCCTGCATACTGTGACTCATCGATGAACAGTGCTGAGAACTGCAGTCCAAAGACCCATTACCCTCCTCGTATTTATTAAATTCCAAACACTGGTAAGAGGATGGATCTAAGTACAGTCATGATCATCAATTACGTTCATTTATTTAAGATTAGTGGGTGCTCTAAATAAATTACAACCACTTTGTTTGTAATTGTGTTCATCCATGCACAAAAACCATGGTTTATTTTGTTTGCTATGAAATCACTTGGCACAGCGTGGAAGATGCAGAATGCAGCCTGTGATGATCTACACCAATCCTTCCTGCAGGAAATAAAACATGTCCTCTAAATTTTTGGCCTGTTTTAGTGCGCACTGACAACCAACGCAAATCTAGTGACTGACAGATCAGTGCAAATGATTGGCGTAAATTTCTTTCCAGTGTGATACATTTTTAAAGTAGCAGTCAAGATTGTGCTTCATTGCTCTTGCAGTTTTTGCGAAAGCTCAGCAATTCTTGCACATGTATAAGACCATACTGAGCAATTAATCAAAGGGAGGGTCTGGACAATTGCTTTCTGTGCACACATTCCTCATGCTATACAAGGCCAAGTCATACTGTATGTATGGCCTATAAAAAAAGTGCTTTGTTGACGAATAATATGGTTTTGAGTGACTATTTCAAGTCTTAATATTTGTTGCAAGGTTCACTTTCATAACCCTCTAGTCTAGTTTCTTCCAGCACACTTTACTTTTAGCCACACAGCTATGAATTCATGGAACTCCTTTTTTTCTTTTTTCTTTTTTTTTTTACCACCAGATAAAAGTAACCTCAGATCGCTTTCAATTACATACGTACAGACAAACACGACCAATATCACATAGAAGAATTGTGAGAGGTTACCTTTGAGTATTTTATCACCAAAAAAACAGACTAGCTTAGCGCTGTGTATTCCCAAGATTCTTTTAAGCCACTGCTTTGGTATTGGCACAAAGCAAGATTGTTAGATCAAGATTGATTGGGATTGATTGTGTGGTGTTTACTCTGCAAGTGGGTGGATTTATAACATTAACTGAGGACGTAGGAAGTTGGAGTAGCAGGTTTCGGTATCACAGTAGAAACGGATTATTCTGCAAAACTGGTGCAAATTACAGTGCCTTGCACAAGTATTCACCTCCCTTCACAACCTTCACAAAAGTTTGCATCATTTAATTTGGAACATGCCTAAAAGAATTTTTATTATTGTGGAGCGAACAACAAAAATAGGACAAAATAACAGAAAACTATATATATAAACAGCGTGCATAACTATTCACCCCCCTAAAGTTAGTACTTTGTAGAGCCAGATTTTGCGGCAATTATAGCTGCAAGTCACCTTGGATAAGTTTCTATGAGCTTGCCACATCTTGCCACATCATGTTGGATGGTTTCGCTTGTATCCCTGTGTTTAGCACTATCCATTTTTCCCGCAACTCGGATCAGTCAATCTGAAAAACGTCCAGACAGAATAATGCTGCCACCACCATGTTTCACTGTGGGGATGGTGTTCTTGGGGTGATGGGATGTGTTGGGTTTGTGGCAGGCATAGTGTTTTCCTTGGTGGCCGAAAAGTCTCATCTGACCAGAGCACCTTCCTCCATACATTTGGCGAGTCGCCCACATGTGTTGTGGTAAACTCAAAACGTGCCTTCTTTTTTTTAACACTAAGTAATGGCTTTTTTTCTGGCCACTGGCCCAGCTCTATGGAGTGTAGAGTTTATTTTGATCCCATGCACAGATACACCAGTCTCTGCTGTGGAACTCTACAGCTCCTTCAGGGTTACCTTTGGTCTCTGTGCTGCCTCTCTGATTAATGCCCTCCTTGCCTGGTCTGTGAGTTTTGGTGGGCGGCCTTCTCTTGGCAGGTTTGCTGTGGTACTATATTCTTTCCATTTGAAGATGATGGATTTGATAGTGCTCCAAGGGATCATCAAACATTTGGATATTTTTTTTATAACCCAACGCTGACTTGTACAGTACTTCTCAACAACTTTGTCCCTGACTTGTTTGAAGAGCTCTTTGGTCTTCATGGGGTGAGGCCTCTTGCTTAGAGGTGTTGCAGCCTCTGGGGCCTTTCAGAAAAGGTGCGTTTATACTGACAGATCATGCGACACTTAGATTGCACACATATGGACTTTATTTCACCAATTTTCTGAAGGTAATTGGTTGCACTAGAACTTTTGACGGGTTTCATAGCAAAGGGGGTCAATACATATGCACATTACATTAAATAATTTTTATATATTTTTTTCTCATTTCACTTCACCAACTTAAACCATTTTGTGCAGATCCATCACATAAAAATCAGATAATAAAAATAATAATAATAATAATAATAATTTACAGATTATAATGTAACAAAATATGAAAAATGCTGGGGGGGGTACTTTTGCAAGGCACTGTATGCATTAGCCTTGTGCCTCATTTCAATACTTTAATATTGTGTCAGATCTTAATTCAAGAGCAGTTTTCTTGAAGCCATAATATGGCCATCCCAGGAGTGGGTCTCCTAGCAGAGAGTGTGCAAAATAATAAAGGATGATGAGGGCATGCTGTTTCTGGTAAATGACTGGTTAGTGTAATGATGTTATCAACCCAATGCTGATTACTGATTTCTAAAAACAACAACCTAAATAGTTTTATCTATGAGTTAACTATTACGTTATGTTATTAATTAAAAAACAACATATACTGTACAATTTGTATTTGTTCTGTGGAACATCTGCAAAACCATTTGGTTCCAGTCCAGAATCATTCTCTAACAATCATTTGTTATCTCCCTTTGAAATGAATAAGATAAAAAAATAATAATAATAAAAAAATCTTGTCATGTTATATAGAAGACATTTTACAGAAAATGTACCCATTTCAGCCATTAATTGGCTTTAAAAATCTGTGCATGTGGAGGGTCCACCATAAAAGTGCAAGTTGTTACTATAGAAATGTTCCTTCATTAAAACAGCAGATTAATATAACATGGTGCTGTGGAGAATTAATCCTGATCAATGAGAATGAAACAGTCAAGTGCTTATTGGTATAACCATAGTTATCAGTGACATCAGTTGATACTCACTCACTCTCTGTCTAAACCACTTATATCACATATATCCTGTATTCAGGGTCATGGATCCTATCACAGGAGACTAGGTATATGAGGGAGGAAACCCAACAAGCACAAGGAGAACATGCAAACTCCATGCACACAGAGACGGGAATCGAACCCGGACCATGGAGCTACAAGGCGACAGTACTAACCATTACACCATCGTGCTGTGCTGCATGTCAGTTGATGCACTGTTGTTATTTGCACTGCTGCTTCTCCATCTATCTCCTGTAGTTTCCCCAGTCTATTTAATGATAAATGCCCATTCCCTAGGTTATTTGGGCAAGATAGAGGATATAAGGCAAGGGAAGTTGAAGAGAATTCAGTGAGAAGCAGGAGAAAGGAAGGAATAGGACCAGGCTGACCAGGCTGATCATCTGATTGGCACTTCAGGCTAAAATGCAGAGCTAACCATCAACTGTCAGGTCATGCTCTCTAGACAGCTCAGGAACAGATCGGAGCAATCAGACATCCTCTTTTCCTCCTTTTACTGTTTCAGATTGTTTCAGTGAGTCAGCAGGGCTCATTAGTGCTGACTACAGCCTGGTGTTCAAACCATTGCTGGCTCCAAGCTGCACAGAATATCTTCTCTCTTTATCTCTGTTCCTAACAGCTTAGCAGACTAAAGCTAATCACACAGAGTGAAAGAGAGCTCCTACAGCTGAACAAATTCATTGGGACACATCATAAAGCACTGGATTGTCTCAGTTTATCTCCCTTCCATAAATTCTTTATTGGTAACAAACTTACGGCTTCTTATTCAAAACAAAGTACATGAAAGAGACAGGAAAAGAAATCAACCACCGAGTTAATTATTAATGCTAACTGGATTGTAGCTACAGTTGCGCTGGAAAGAAACAAAGGCAGGCAAATGACTATGCTGCATAGTGCTTAGAACAGCCTGGCTCAATACATTTTATGTAATCAGTGTTGAAGTGTTGGTATGTTGAATTTGCCTTGCATTAAAAATGCATCCAGTTGTATGTTTCTTGAATAATGTCATTTGATATCCATTTCAATAGCTTAAGCTTGTGAATTCTTGTTACTATGGCCTGGCTTTATACATAAATTGTCCGATTAGCAAATGTATTGAGACTAGAGGGATACATTTTAAATTGAAAGTTTTTCACACTGATCAGCTATACCATTGAATCTAACATCATATTACTGTGTAGATGACTCAAGACTCCTGAAGGTCTGATGTGGTATCTGGCTCCAAGGTTTTATCATCAGACCTTTTAAGTTCTGAAAGAGGTCACTGCCATTAGAGGATCATTGCTTTGAAAGGATGTACGTGATGTATAATGTATATGTATAAATGACAGAACCCAATTTTTCCCAGCAGAATAGTGCCCAGACCGTCACACTGCCTCCACTGGCTTGCCTTCATACCATGGTGCATCCTAGTTCCATTTCCTTCCTGAGATAGCAAGGCACACTCCCAGCCGTCCAGATTCATCAAACCGAACTATGAGCATCACTGATATTAGAGCATCACTCTAAGATGCTAAGATGTTATGACTCTTACGATCTGTATAAAGCCAAACTGAAAAGACTCATATCCATATTGCTAATCTCCTGACCAACTCAATGCATTCCTATTTGCTTATAGTTAACAAGGTAAAAACCACATTATTGGCAGAAAGAAATACATTATATGGCAAAAGAATGTGAACACCTGGCCAATCACATCAGCATGTGCTTGCTAAACATCCCACTACACTTTGGTTAATCACCTTTGCTTATATAATAAACTCCTTTGTTCTGGGCTGGTTCTGGGATTTGTGCTCACTATGCAAAATGAGAATAAATTAGGTCAGGCAATGATATCAGATGAGGAGGCCTAAGATTCAATCAGCTTTCCCGTTCATTCCAAAAGTATTCAGTGGCGTTGAGGTCAGGGCTCTGATCAGGCCACATAATTTTTGCGCAACAGCATTTGGGCCCCTTAGTTCCGGTAAAGGAATTACAATTAAATAAAAATTTTAAACATGCATCAAGCAAAGAAATTTTAGACACTTGTGTTTCTTCAGCAGTTCTAAGTGTCAGCAGTTCTATACTGTCAGCAGTTTGGGAATGAACCACAACTTGTGATGAATTTTGCAATGGTCAGGTGTTCACAAATTTTTCCACCTATTTGTCCATATACAGTGCAACCTTGGATTGAGAGCATAATTCATTCTGGAGGCATGCTTGTATATCAAAACACTCATATATCAAAGCAAATTTCCCACATAATAAACAATGGGAACACAGACGATTTGTTCCACAACCCAGAAATATTATTATAAAAATAATTAATACAAAATATAAAACAAAAATAGTAAAAATAAAACAAATTAACCAGCACTTTACCTTTAAAAAGAGCCGACAGTTCTATAACTTATGCCTTTATTGAGAACAACAGAAAGGCATGAAATAGTTATAAACAAAACCTAAGGACACACTTGCTCTCTGCTTCCTGCATTCAGCTGCTTGTTCTCTGCTCTTTTTGAACATGCAAATCCTTAGCATTACGGCCATCTAGTGGATAGGTGAACAATAAACCCACTTTACTACAAAAAGAATCCTAGCTGCAGTGATAGACCAGAAAGAGAGGAGGAAGGGGGGAAGGGGGCTGCTGTAAATAATAATACAGTCCTAACAGAAAGTTTTCAGACCCTTTCAAGTTTCCAAAATTTGGCAAAAAAAAAAAAATAGTTCGATACTCATCTTTAAATGGATTCATATACTTTTCACCTCATCATTCTAGACATGAACCAAGTTCCACAGTGAAAAAGTGAAGAAAAAAAACTGTTTGAAGGTTTTTGCCAATTTATATTCAATTTACATAAGTATTCAGACCCATTAATTTTAACTTATTTAAAGCATCTTTGACAGTTGTGACAGCCTAAAGCTAATTGTGAATAATGCTACATGCTTGCCACACCTTTATTTTGGACGTTTCTTTCATTCTGCTTGGCAGAAACATTCTAGCTCAACCAGCTTGGATGGACACAGTCATTTTCAGGTTTCTCCAAGATGCTTTATTGGGTTCAGGTCCAGGCCCCTTCTGAGGCACTCCAGCTCTCAGTGTCCTGAATCACACTTGTGTTTGCATGTTTCAGGTCATTGTATTGTTGAAATGTAAACCATCACCCAATCCAGTGTTCTGGGACACACTTGAGAAGGTTTTCACTCTGAATACTTTTTTTCTGCATTCATTGCCAAAATAACCATTATTAAAAGCGCTATATAAATAAAATTGAATTGAATTCTGGTTGGATTTCCATTTGTAAGGCTCTCCCATCTGTACAAGGCAACTCAAAATCTCTGTTAAAATAGGCTTTGAGTTCTGACCAAGGCCCTTTGTCCTGCCTGACCAAGGACCATCCAGATTTGGTATTGCATTATAAACTCAGTCTTTAAAAAAACAAATAAAACTGCAATTTTGGATCAGATTCTTAGATCTTATGTAATTTCTCTTCAAAAATGTAGCTTTCTGCTTTATGTAGCCTATAATTTAGTTTTACAACCAGAGTAATTAATGCCCTGTAAATTGCTTGTTTTATTTAATTATTTAAATCCTACCGTACTGCTGGATACATGTGGATGTGCTGAACAATTATCAAATGGAACTGATGAAAATCAGCACAAAACAAAGAAGATGAAATGCCATTTCACTTGGTTTCAGTGCTGTGTATATACAAACATGAGAAATAATTATAGAGTTCATACCAGCTGTGTTAACTGACTTGTCTTGCCATGACAAAGGCATTTAAATTCATTTCCAATCTATTTGGACGAATACATTTCCTTTGCCATCTGCAGCGTGCTGGGCTGTCACACTTTTTATGATAAATAGGATGCTTACATGCGTACCGTAGCATGTCCATATATAGTGAATTTATAAATATACATGAATATAAACATGTTGCATATAACAGAGTGTGTGCATAGTGTTATTCATAGGGTTACATGCTCATAAAAACATTAGATATCCAACTGTTAATGTGCAAATGTGTGACGGCAGTCAACCATAACAACCTTGTTGGTCTTGGGTGTCAAAAACAGCACTATGCATCATGAATGCAATTTTTCTCAACAAGAACCTTAGAGTTTTTTCACTATAAGGATTTCCACTCTGTTTCATACTTGAAACATTGACACACATGTTCTTACGGCACATGTGATTATATAATTATGTAGTTCACACAGACTGATCTGGTAGAAATCTGTCTGGCTCTGTATTACACACAGTACACGAACCATAGCATTATGACCACCTGCTTAATATTGAGTATGTCGCACTTCCTCAAAACAGAGATGCTCCGTGTTCTGACACCCTTTGCAACAATTTGAGCTACACGCGCTCTTCTATTGTACTGGATTACATGGGTCAGCCTTCACTTCACACATGCATCAGTGACTCGTGGACACCTATGACCCTGTTGCTAGTTCACCAGTTTTTCTTCCTTAGACCATTTTTGGTAGGTTTGTTCGTTTATTTATTTATTTATTTATTTATTTATTTAGGGGTGGGTGTGTCAATTTCAAAATGTAAACTCTTTGTAAACCAGCAAAGTGACTCAGGAGTATGCTTTCGGGTATATTTTGAGGGGTTTAACAAACAATATTGCGTTAACCATTTAGGAATTACAGCCAATTAATAAGCTCAAAAGTAATTTGACCAAATAATACAATCATAAACATTATGTTTATTTAAATACATTGACATCAATTGGCTCTCTGATGCATGGTCATTTAAATGATGGATTTAACAAAATACTCAAAATAGTTTCCTTCCTTAAGACAATTTGTTAGGCCTTTTCTGCAACCTTTTTTAATTGTTCTGGATCTTTCTGCCTTTAGTTTTTATCTTCAGTAAATGTAAAACATGCCCATTTGGGTTTCAGTCATGTGGGTGACTAGATCCTTTAAAAGCATTATATTTCTTTTCACTGGTTTCCTCTTATGGTAAGCATTTCCTGAATCTGGGCAGACATTATAGCTCATTACACTTTAGAATTTATCCTGCTACTTCTATCAGCAATGACATCATCAATCAACACCAGTGACCCAGTTCCATTACCATATACTGCATAAACGCTCATAACTGTCTTCATCGTGGTTCACAGATGATGTGTTGTGCTTTGGATCATGAGCCCTTCCTTTCATTCTCCTTTTTCTTTAAATCCTTCTGGTTCAGGTTAATCTTGTGAGGTTTTTCCTTTTTTCGTTGATCAAATTTTATTCTGAATTTATGAAGGCTTGACTGTAGACATTGGCAAAGATACACCTACTTCCTCGAGAGTATTCACGACTTGGCTTTTTTTTTTTTTTTTTTTTAGAAAAGTGTTGTTTTTTTCCACAAGATAAGAATTCTGCATTTGCACACTTTAGTTGCTTTCTGTGGCATTTAAGTCCTCCACACTAGTTACAATAGTTTCATTTGAAACTATCGAAGAGAGCGCAAAGGCACAGACAGAGTGCTCTACTCAACTATACTGTAATTAAGCGCAGGAAACTTTGTTCTTACATATTCATACTGTAGGTATGAATTACTACTACAGTTTAGTATGCATATGTAATACATACTATGAAAGAACACATAAAAACTTAGGAAACAGGAAACTGTTAACCCAGAATATATTTTAGATGGTCCAACGTAGCAATGTTTAACTTGGATGACAGCTTGGCACACTCATGGCATTCTCTCATTAGAATCACAAGGTAGTCACCTGGAATGGTTTTCAATTCACAGATATCCCTTATTTGGAGTTAATTTATGACATTTCTTGCCTTCTTAATCTGCTCTAGACCATCATTCGCCTTGTGCAGAGGAAGTGTGGGTCCAGTGTCAATAGTCATATTGTTTCCACTATATTTACTGTACGAATACATAATATGGCAAGAAACACTCAAAAGTAAAGAGAAAATACAGTCCGTCATTACTTTATTAAATAAAGGTCAGGCATACTAAAAAATCTCAAGAATTTTGAATGTACCCCAAGTGCAGTTGCTTAAACCATCAAACGCTACCATGTAAAGAAAAAATGCTGATTTACAGCACCACAGATTAGAGCGAGAAGCAGCGAGCCGTAAATGCTTCTCACTGTTCAAGCAGCAAACATATTTTAGCATACACTGTTCAGAGGAGTGAGTCAGGCTTTCATGGTCGTATTGCGTCAAAGAAACCGTTACATCACTTGGGCCAAGTAACACAAGGAACACACATTAGCTCAATGAAAAACTTTCATCTAATGATTACAAATTTTTGGTTCTAACCACCATGTCCTTGTTAGACGGAGTTGATGTTTTTACTAAAAACACCTACAGTCCTGTTCAAAATTTTGTCATCTCTTGTAATTTTGTGTTTTGTGTAAAAACATAATAAAAATCATCTGATCATAGGAGGTGTTACTATTAGGCAAATACTGTACAACCTTACAAGAAGAACAACGTACACTTTTTTTGACCATGACATTATTTATTTAACAAGAATTAAGCAAAAAAAAAAAAAAAACAGGTGGCCAATAATAATTCAGTAGCCTGCATGATTCAGTAGCTTGGACATCCCCTGTTAGCAACAATAAGTTGAAGTAATTGTTTCCTGTATGACAGTTTCTCACTTCATTGTGGAGGAATTTTGGCATCATTGCTTCAGTTCATGGAAGATTTTTATGAGTCGATTATGCATTTCAATTGGGTTGTGGGCTGGACTTGACTAAGCCATTACAAAATCTTGATTCTTTTATTTTTCAGCCACTCTGATGTATATTTACTGGTGTGCTTCAGGTCATCGTCCTGTTGTATGACCAGATTTCAACCAAGCTTTAAGCCAGACAGATGTCCTCATATTTGCCTCTAGAATACTTTGGTACACAAATAAGTTCATTGTTGACTGCAAGGTGCCAAGTTCCAGTGTCTGAAAAACTATGGACATTGTTCCAGAAGCCTTGGGCTTTGTTTGTATGCAGTTTTAAGAACCTCAATCATGCTTCTATGTTCTTTTTAGACAAAAAGCTTTCTCCTTGCAATCTTTCCAAACAACCGCATTTGTTACAGTATTCTTCTTATTATGCTGTCATGGAATTTAACATTTAACATGCTCAGTGAGGCCTGTAGTTCAATGGAATGTTTTTTTTTTATTATATATTTCTCTGAGCATTGCATGGTCTGACCCTGGGATGAATGTGCTGGGATGTCCACCCCTGGGAAGCTGGCAACTGTTTTGAATGCTTTTCATTTGTGAAAAATCTTTCTCATTGTAGAACATTGAACTCTAAATTGTTTATAACACTTTCCGGATT
This sequence comes from Clarias batrachus, assembly GCA_003987875.1. NCBI lineage: Eukaryota > Metazoa > Chordata > Actinopteri > Siluriformes > Clariidae > Clarias > Clarias batrachus. The sequence continues at coordinate 1,428,060 of QMIH01000014.1, read as the reverse complement.
GATATACAGCAACAATTGCTTTTCTAAGACCATTGTTTATGTCTTTCCTTATTGGCATTGTGTTATCGCACACATTAATGCTCAACTATTGCTTTCATAGAGGTCTGTACACCTGCTGATGATAATTTAATTAAGGGTGGATGACTAGCAGCACCTGGCTGCAACTTTCCCTCTTAAATCCTGTGAAAGCAGTAAGGTGGTACTTCACTACTATTAAGACCCACTAGAATCAGATGATTTTTAATTATGTTTTTACATAACACATAGAATTAAAACCTACTATATCAGTGTGCAGTATTAGCCCAATATTCCAGCGTTTCTTCTCATCTCTGCTTGCCCGATCTTGACCGCGTTTCGCTCTACCGACCTTGCCTTCGTCTCCCGTCTCGGACTCTTGCACTCGCTGACTTTCATGTTATTGACCTCTGATCTGTTATCGATTACGAGCTTGGATCACAGACCCCCTCTCGTCTGCCATCTCTATGAACACGAGTGATACTCATGCTTCGCTGAATGCGCTGGATCCACCACAACCTCTCTCAAGCCTGACAATAAAATAACACCATAGAAAACCTCGACTTGGTGACTAGCATATTCTGTGTACTAGACTCACATTGATCTCTTTGTGTATCCACTCTCACAGAGCATGCTCGAGATTCCCCAAAACTGAGAAAATCACAGAGAAAAAGGTCTTACCAAAGCTCGACTACCTCCACATCTCCCTCACCTTCAGCTTCTACAAGCCCCTAGCCCATGGACCTGCCTCAACCAACTACTGCTAGCCTCACAGGACCAGTATTTGCACTCGTTGCACCTGTTCACAGAATCCTTTCCCTTCTTACCAAGCAATTCTCCATGTCTGTTTTTTCTTAAATAAAAGAGCACCTTGTTCCAATTCTGTGGTCCCTATGTCTCTGTTCTGGCCTGTCCTGCTAAAAGCTTTACACTGGTGATGATGCGAGCAGCCTACTTAGAGCACTAGAGCACAACCCACCCCAGAGCAGTTTCTCAGCCATTACCTGCAGAAGAGCATCCAGCACACTACATGATGATCTAGAATCTTTCCTACAAACTTTCTGAAAAATCATAGAGCAGGAACGATGACCAACCAGGAGTGGAGTGCAATGCTTATGCCCTTAGTCACCAGAGAGGCACAGCAAACCTACTTCACCTTCACAAGCAACAAGGCAGAAGATAACGTCTAATTGATGAAAGAGATTCTAGCCACCATGGAGTATCACATCTGGACCTACGATCAAGAGAAGCCACCTCAAGCACAACTGGATTGTCTCTACCCAATTGCCTGTAAGTGACTCCAACCAGAACAGGTGCCAGCCTGTCTCACCACAAAATTTTATCTTGTGATCCCTTTAATGAGGGGAAATGAAGACCTGGAAAGCAACGGCTGCCTGAATGGGGTCATACACACATTCCACCTCCAGAGCGAGAAGCCAAGCAGCATGCACAACACCGGAAGTCTCTTTGGGACAAACCCATGCCATCTGAACAACATGAGTTCCAACCATGTGTTCATCTACAGGCTTTGGGCTGGCACCCGTAGTGGCAGGGAGAGCATGGCACCCACCACATAGGTTTGCATCAATACGGGAGGGGTCTTTACTGTAGTTAACCCATCATTCATTCTGGCAGAACCATGGGGGTGCAACCATCTCCTGATCATATGTTCATGGAGGACGCCAAGAGGTTCCTGCAGCCTGCATCACAGTCAAAGAAACTTTCTCCTCCTTCAGGACTGCTCTGTTACCTCACGAAAAGAAGAGGGGAACCTCTTCATTCATGTAAAAAAAAAAATTTTCATTCATGTAATTTTTGTCAACTGTTGCAGATCTTCCCCTTCATGTATCATTCCTAGACTGACAGTGTGGTGGAGTGTTTCAACCAGGTGCTTAACATGATCCTCCTTGGGCATGAGATTAAAATTCTGCCTAGCATGATAATCCACAAAAGACCCAACTGAGTCCTGGAAGCCCAGCGTCATGCAATCAAAGCTGAGGTGGCCAAAATGCTTCGAGAAGGCATTATAGAGGGTAAGAACACCAACCCTCACATCACTCGCTGGTTCCTCTCACTTCATAATTATTAGTTTTCAACCCTGCACAGAGCCAGAGCACAACATGGCAATAGTTGTGCTCTCTCTGTGACTCCAGGCATCATATTCACTTTTCATTGCTTGGTAGAAAGGGCCTTCGCCAGAGCCCGGCCGTCTCTTTGGCTTCCTCATATTCAGCCTCAATAAGCATGGCCTGTCAACATGCCTCAACCGAGTGCTGCTAACCTCACAGGCACAGTCACCTGTTCACTGAATCCTTGACCTTCCCTTTCTTACTGAGCGATTTTTCCCTGTCAGTTTTTTCCTTAAATAAAAGAGCACCTTGCTCTGATTTGAGTGGTTTTAGTGTCTATACATAGTGCTGTCCAAATATTTTGGATATTGTGAAAAAGATCAGGTTCTATTGTAATTTCATTTAGAAAGTGAAACATTCATATATTTTATATTACATGTAACATGATATTTCAAGCCTTTTTTGGTTTAATTAGGATGAACGCTGTGACAACTCATAAAAAGAAAATCCCAAAATCCAGTATCGCAAAATATTAGAATAAAAGGACTCCTTTAGCACAAATTACTGCATCAATGCAGCTTGCCATTGAAGACCAGGTATTGTTGGGTCGGGTGTTTCTCATCTTCCTCTTTTCTATGGGGTGCAGGTCAGGAAAGTTGGCTGGCCAACCAAGCACAATAATGTCATGGTCAACAAACCAGTGCATTGTTCTGTAGTTTTGGTAATGTGGACAGGTGAAAAATTTGCCATTTCCATAAAGCTTGTCAGCAGACAGAAGCAAACCCTAAAAAGCCCCTGGTAGGTGGTTGTGTTGGCATTGGACTGGATAAAACACACCAACACCAGTAGATGACATGGCATCCCAAACCAATCACTGACTGTGGAAAGTTTACACTGGACTTCAACTTGGATTCTGTGCCTTTCCTCTCTTTCTCCAGACTCTGAGACCTTAAATTTAAAAAGAAATGCAAAACTTACTTTCATCTGAAAAGATGATTTTGGACAACTGAGCAACAGGCCCATTCTTTTCTTCGTAGCTCAGGTATGTCAGGGATAACCCCTAGAGGGCGCCAAAGCGCCCAAAGAACCCGTTTTGTCTTATGTTGTTAATGTTTATGTTTGCACCTCGGGTCAGGTGACGTGGGCGTCCACCTGATCCGAATAAGTCATTAGTTTCTTTATAAATAGCTCGCTTTGAGTTCAGACGGGTGTCTTGCATCGTTACGTTTATTTATGTTTGTGGTTATTTTGTTTCCCTGACCTCTTTTATGTTTAATAAAAAGAACATTCATTTGCTGAACGTCCGCCTCTGCATTTATGCCTCGCTACCGTTCACCCGTAGACATATGTGACAAGGTAAGACGCTTTTGAGATTGTCTCTGGACTTTAGGAGCTTGATGTACAGTATGTATGCAACAGTTTTAGTTAACTTGTCAGATACTTTTGAGACAGCACCTTCTGTGGCTTACACTCCTTATGGAGGGTATTGATGATCATCTTCTGGACAATAGTCCATCAGTAGTCTTTTCCATGAGTGAACTGAGACCAGACAGTTAATTTACTCAAACGCAAGATTAGTTATTCTATTATTTTTAGATGCTGTATTTTGAAAGGATTGAAATGTTTCACTTTACATCTAATAAATCTAGTATATATGAAAATTTCATGTTTTAAATTCACCTACAAAAGAAAATTCACTTTTTCATTTTATTAAAAATTTTTGAGATGGGTTTCTTGATTTATTTTGCTTTGACATAAACATTTTATACAATTACATTTACCCATACACATTGTGGTTCATAAAACAGTCAATTGCTACTTGCTGGACCAAGGAAATCGTGGACATTGAAGCAGTTCTACTCCTGGGTAGCACTGAGCACCAAGCCAAAGGGGTCCAAATTCCTTTTTTTATGACATCATTATGGAAGAATATGACATGTTCAAGCACAGGTTTCTAGACAGATGGGAAAATGGCATGTTCTTGTATCATATTTTGTGTTCCTACAGATCCTTGAGGTGCACGTAAATGATTTTAAAAAAGTGAATTTGCATAATAGGTTCCCTTTTATTTGCCTAATAGGTGACATATTAGTCACTTTTAAATAGGTAATTGTTTTTTAACAGAATCTAAAATGTATGGGGTTGTAAATGAGGGCATTATGAGATTTAAAATTTATTGAATGATTGCTACATAAGATTAGGCCTCTTCCCCACCTGGCTCTATGAAAGAGCTACTAATTTATACTCAAGATGCACTCCTTTACCCTTGATAGTATCACCACAGCAATACAGTTTGTTATTGTTAGCTTTATTTCTTAACCATGTACCAAAGTTCTTTTAGCAGAGTGGCATAGCATCCATATTTTTGGAAATTTCCTAACTCATGATTTTGTTGTTGTTGCTGCTGTTGTTGTTTTAATGAATTCTAGCAGATGATGCTACTTAAGTACACATTACATGTAAATGACAAAGTGCACAAAGGACTCAGTGCTGGCAGCCTGGTGGTTCTGGGGCTTGAACCTCTGACCTTTGGATCAGTAGTTTAACGTCTTAACTAACAATGGGAGTTGGTAACTATTCCATAATCGATCATTGGTTTGCGTAAAACAATCAATGATAGATTAATAATTGGTTTAACCACACAGTAAGATGGTTCTTTTACTCTTGTGTTTCCTGAAAATCAATCCCACTACTCTTCACTACTACTACACCCACAACAATTTACACATGCGTGCATCAACTAGGATTACTAGCATAAACATCTATTACCAAATGTACTGTATTAATATACAATCATGACACTGCTGTCATAGGAAAAGTACATTTTCATTGGACCCAACTAGTATTTACCATTGTACAAATTTCGTCTTACAGATTTTGTACATCACGCTCTTCATGTCACGATTTTTCTTTGTTGTGGTTATACAGTATTATACAGTACTTGTATAATTTTTCTTAAAATCAAGGATGCTCACATCCTGGAGCATCCTTTTTTTCAGGACAATTGTGTAACAGGACACTTTAAGATACATTGTTTCAGACGTATGCATGTTCCTCTGACTTTATGCTTGTTTGTGTTACACAGCAGTTGCCCAAGTGTACAAAAAACATGCAACATGAGACAGTTCCATCAACAGTCCTAACCACTAAAGTACCCCTGCCCTATTTTGAATCAAGATACTGGATAGTGCACTTTACCATCATCAAAACACCAAGTGGGGTAATATCATTCGGAAAATGATGGTCGTGTCTCCAGTACAGTACGGCCAAGATAAAATCTATACCATTTGTCACTAGCCCTATACTTATTCACATGCTGTCAAAGGTTTATGGACTCTATACTTTGGAGAATTTCCTAAAATTGTCCTAAAATGTAATAAAGTTGTATAGTTCAACACTGAATCTCATGTAATAAATGTGTAATAATACATATATTATACTGTAAGTCAATTTTGAATATAGACTTTGGCAAAATCACAGACGCTGTATAAAATCTACTGTTTAGCACTTGTCTGGTAGACTGAGAAGCTGACAAGCCCAAGACACCACCTCTATTTGAACCTATCAGCATTCAACATCTCAAGGCTTATAATTATCACCCCATTTAACGACTCATTAACCTGTGCATTTATACTCCCAGTTTGCCACTGTATAGTTTATAAGTCTTTCTATTCACACAATAAGAAGTTGTAGGGACCTTATTAGAGTATAACTTTAATTTCAGACTGTTGTTCTGGTTTTTGGATTAAAACATTCTGTCTAACCCCTCCAGTGCTCCTGACTTCCTGCTTCTAATGATTATTGTTCTGGTTCCTAAGATATGCATGCATTTTTCTAACATATAAGCCCATACAAACAACAAAACTGAAAAAGAAGACTGATATAATCTATTTCAGTCAGTCTGTGTAAAAATCAAGGCATATTTACCAATCAAAACTTTGGACACACCTTCTCCTTCAATGGTTTTTATAATTTTTTCTTTATTTATTTTTCTTTATTTCTTTTTTGACATTGTACATTAATACTGAAGAAATCCAAACTATAAAAGAATATGTACAGAATTATACAGTAAAAAAAAAAAAAAAAAAACACTACAACATTTAGCTCCATGTTATGGCAGGAAACCACTTAGTTAAGTAAAGAGAAAAAATAGACCATCATTAATTTAAGAAATGAAGGTCAGTCAAACTGAAAAATGTCAAGAACTTTGAGTGCGTCCATAAATGAAGTCGCCCAAACCATTAAAAGCTATGATGAAACTAGCTCTCCTGAGGACCTTCCTAGGAAAGGAAGACCAAGGGCTACCTCTTTTTATTAGAATGACCAGCCTCAGAAAATGCCGATTTACAGCACCTCAGATTAGAACATAAATTCTTCTCAGACTTCAAGCTGCAGACATATTTCAATTCAGATGAGACTGTGTGAGTCAGGCCTTCATGGTCAAATTGCAAAGAAACTATTACTTCGGAAGAACAACAAGCAGAAGAAACTTGCTTAGTCCATGAACCACAAGCATTAGACATTAGATGAGCAGAAAACTGCCCTCTGGTCTGCTGAGTGCAAATCTGAGACTTTTGGTTCTAACCCCCATGTCTTTGTTAGACATGGTAATGGGGAACAGATTTTTCCTGAATGTGTGGTTCCCACTCTGAAGCATGGAGGAGGAGGTGTGAGGGTGTGGGGATTACTTTGTTGATGTTTGTGACTTAGTCAAAATTAACAGCACACTTAATCAGCTGGGCTACCACAGCATTTTGCAGTGACATGCCATCCCATCTGGTTTGCACTTATTTTTTTTTCCCAACATTATAATGAATCTAAACAACCCTTTAAGTTATGTACAATAAGAGCTATTTGTGCAAGTAGGAGAGTGGTGTAGCCGTAATCAAAGCAAAAGGTTGCTACCTTGAAGAATCAAAAATATAAATCATATTCTGGGTTACTTAACATGTTTTTGTTGCCATTATTCCATATTTGTTTTGTCATAATTTCATTGTTTTCAAGTAGTAATGTAAAATGTTGAATTGTTTTTTTTTTTTTTTTTTTTAGTACTACATACTGTATATGCAGTAATGTGCTAAATGGACTAAACCAAAAAGTTTAGCCAACCTTTTTTTTTTTTA
>QMIH01000014.1:1399916-1412606 GCA_003987875.1 Clarias batrachus | reverse complement strand
TTTAAGTAAAAAAAAAAGAAAAAGCTGTGTGTGTAAGTGTGTGTGTGGGGGGGGGGGTATTTAAAGTTTTATTTTGTAAAATAGCTTGATTTGTCCTCAACTTTTTTTTCAGAATTTTTTTTTTCTTCCATAAATTTTCATTTCATTTTGTGAAGCTGCTTTTAGACAATGAACATTGTTAAAAGGGCTATATAAATAAAATTTAACTGAATTGAATTGAGATGGAGAAGGAGGCTACTGTGTATGATTGCATGTGAGACGATTACCCACAATCCCACAGTGCGAGTAGAAAGAACAATCATCAGTTGTGATCATGTGATGCTTGGCAGACAAAGCGCATACGTTCTACTTGTATTTGTGAACATTGTCTTTGTGAACATAAGTGCCATTATCTTATGTGAAGAGTCATTACTTTATGCATTATCTTAACAGCTCAGTGAAGTTCACATAAGCTCATCTACAGTCATGTTCAAAAATGAATATCATCACTTTTAATTGTATGTATTTCTGCATAAAACAACAATAAAAATAATCTGATCATAATGGGTTTTAGTATTAGGTAAAATAGACCCTCAGATGAACAACAATATAAAACCTTTTCACTGTGCAAATATCTATTTAACAAAAATGAAGGACAAAATAATAAAAAGGGGGTACTTAATATCGCCATATATTTTTAGGGCCCAAGCACTATAGGGGGCGCTGGTAGGGCCGAAGCACTATAGCGTGCACAGGACCCTCTTGTTTTCCTAAGGATTTTTTTTCCACCCTTTTGGACTTTTCAGTGGTCTTAACATGGTCAAAAACTCATGAATATTGGCAGACAGGTTGGAATCTGCCACCATTCAGGAGTCTGGGCCACAGGCGTAGCTTGTGGCCATCCTGGGCCCTCACAAGTTATTTTGCTACCTAGATCATGCACACTTTCATGTAGGCACATGAAACTTGGTACACGTGTAGAGCTCATTGCGCTGAACAACTTGCATATCCTGGGCTCAACTCGACAGGAGGTCGGTTATTTTGGGTCGTTCGCAAAAAACACTGGGTGGATTTTGATATACTCCTTCTAGGGAATTTATACAATCGCTACCAAACCAGGCTGATGTGATCTAAAGACATTGTGGACACAAAATTGCGTCGGGATTTTTGATATCTCAAACCGGTCAGCCGTGATAATGTCTTAAACTTACACCAAAAAATTATAAATAACTTTTTGGTAGCATTATATTGAGTGACATTATATTCAGTGTGATATTCAGTATATACACTCACCTAAAGGATTATTAGGAACACCTGTTCAATTTCTCATTAATGCAATTATCTAATCAACCAATCACATGGCAGTTGCTTCAATGCATTTAGRGGTGTGGTCCTGGTCAAGACAATCTCCAGAAATCCAAACTGAATGTCAGAATGGGAAAGAAAGGTGATTTAAGCAATTCTGCTCAGTTACTGGGATTTTCACGCACAACCATTTCTCGGGTTTACAAAGAATGGTGTGAAAAGGGAAAAACATCCAGTATGCGGCAGTCCTGTGGGCGAAAATGCCTTGTTGATGCTGCAGGTCAGAGGAGAATGGGCCGACTGATTCAAGCTGATAGAAGAGCAACTTTGACTGAAATAGCCACTTGTTACAACCGAGGTATGCAGCAAAGCATTTGTGAAGCCACAACACGCACAACCTTGAGGCGGATGGGCTACAACAGCCGAAGACCCCACCGAGTACCACTCATCTCCACTACAAATAGGAAAACAAGGCTACGATTTGCAGAGCTCACCAAAATTGGACAGTTGAAGACTGGAAAAATGTTGCCTGGTCTGATGAGTCTCGATTTCTGTTGAGACATTCAAATGGTAGAGTCAGAATTTGACGTAAACAGAAGGAGAACATGGATCCATCATGCCTTGTTACCACTGTGCAGGCTGGTGGTGGTGGTGTAATGGTGTGGGGGCACACTTGGCACACTTTAGGCCCCTTAGTGCCAATTGGGCGTCGTTTAAATGCCACGGCCTACCTGAGCATTGTTTCTGACCATGTGCATCCCTTTATGACCACCAAGTACCCATCCTCTGATGGCTACTTCCAGTAGGATAATGCACCATGTCACAAAGCTCGAATCATTTCAAATTGGTTTCTTGAACATGACAATGAGTTCACTGTACTAAAATGGCCCCCACAGTCACCAGATCTCAACCCAATAGAGCATCTTTGGGATGTGGTGGAACGGGAGCTTCGTGCCCTGGATGTGCATCCCACAAATCTCCATCAACTGCAAGATGCTCTCCTATCAATATGGGCCAACGTTTCTAAAGAATGCTTTCAGCACCTTGTTGAATCAATGCCAGGTAGAATTAAGGCAGTTCTGAAGGCGAAAGGGGGTCAAACACCATATTAGTATGGTGTTCCTAATAATCCTTTACGTGAGTGTATATAGATGTGATATTCAGTGTATATATACATATATACATACATATCATAGTGTGATGCTTATTTTCCAGCATCTGCGGCCTATTGTACACACATAAACATCACAAATGTTAACACACACATGCGCGCACATACACACACTAACGCACTCAACAAATATTTAGTGCCCAAACTGACCTTAGCCCTGTATAGTGTGTGATGTGTGTGCGGTGCAACCGGGTTGCGATGGCTTTTTCAAGGTCTTGACACACTTTAATAACACACAGGTTGTGCGGTGACCCCGGGGTGGCGATGGCACAGGGTGCTTGGGCCCGTCATCGTTGCTTGCAACTATATTTTTATTATTGTTTTGCCTTCAGTTTTGTTAAATAGATTTTTTATTATTGCTTCCACAGGATTTAAGGTGATAAGTTGTAGCCAGGTGCTGCTAATTATCAGCTCTTGATTAATCGATCATTAACAGGTGTGCAGACCTCTATATAAAAATAAATTTTACTGGTCTGGAGCACTCAGGTGTGTGTTAACACAATGCAAAAAGGGAAAGACCAAGCACCTTGCATCCATTAAGTCGACCACGCACTTCTCTGTATACAAGAGTATTCTAGAAGCAAATGTGAAGGCATCTGTCCAACAGCTAAAGCTTGGTTGAAACTGGGTCATTCAACAGGACAGTGATCCTAAGCACACCAGTAAATCTACATTAGTATGGCTGAAAAATCAAGGTTTTGGAATGCCTGGTCAAATTCGTCCTCAACCAAGTGAGAGACTAAAAAAGTCACAAATTAAACAATTTGTTAGTAAAAAGGCACTGCTGCTAATGGGGGATCTTTAAGCTATCGTATACTTACAGTACTGCTTACAATTTTTTATTATTTTTTAAATGGCACAGTAAAAAATTGTACATGTTGCTGTTTTTCTAAGGTTGTATTTGCGTAATACTAAGACCCATTGTGATCAGATGATTTTTTTATTAGTTTTTTTTTTTCACAAAACCATATAGGATTAAAGGAGGGGGGCACTGAGGGGGTACTGACTCCATGAACAGTGAACCTTGTATTGGGGCAGTATAGACCATTGTTGTGATATGGTGATCATTCAACTTTAGAATTTAAGTGGTATAGAATGAGACTCACCCTTCTCGCTGTGCCTCTCCTTTCTCTAATTCCTGAATGACCCCCAGCAGCACTTTAATAGTTTCCTGGCTTGACATGACCAGAGTCTCCATAGCCTGCAATCGCGCTTTCACGTCTCCATCTGCCCCAGGCAGCGGAATCATCTGCCCACACACGTGACTCCTGGTGACTCTTCGGGTATCCGTACTACCAAAGCCATAGGTACCATGGAAGTGAGCCTGACTGGTACTCTGGGTTGGGAAGCTTCCTGCACGTGGTAATGTCTGAGACTGCAGACCATTCAGTGGCACAGGATCTTTCTTACGCTTGCACTGCAATGATGGACTATCCAAACATTCCACTTGTGTCAAAGATGTCCATGCGATGGGCCCTGTGACCTTTGAAATGGCACCTCTGTCCCGCAGAGGTTGTGTTGATGAAGATGAAGAAGAGCTTTTAGTGCAGTTGGGCTCTTGTTCTGCTCCACCTTCACTCTGACTGGGTAATCCTTTGTGCTTGGAGCTACTTTCTTGTCTACATTCTTCTTCCTTTGAGTCTGATTGGTGCAAGTTTTCATCAGTCTCTCGACCTTGACCTGAGGAATCAAGGCTGCTATCTTGGCACAAATCCTGCACACCAGCACATGGTGGCATACTGTGTAGAAGTACTCGGGTTTTCTGTACCCTTGCACCATGAGGCTTTTCCTCCTCGGTAGCTTGCAGTTCACTTAGAAATCCATTGTTCTGGTTCTCATAGTTCTCCACCAGAGCTGTGTGTTTAATAGTGTTCCCCTTTTTGCGCTCAAATGGGAACGTTTGATAACGGTTCTTTAAGTCAGGTGAGGTTTGCACTGCTGTGCTCTTGGTCACATTGGGTATTGAACGGCGTGCCGGCATTGTCATGTACCTCTTGTGTACGACCTTGCATGAAACAGAGTGGGTTTTGGCACCCCGAGCTAGACGTGCTGCCTCATTCTGGGCCTCACAAATGTCCTTGAAGCGGACCTGAAGGGCTTTGTTCCTTTTGTGCACTCCGTCCGCACTTCTACTGCCCTCACTTCCGAGGAATGGACCTCCAACCTCTGAATCCGAGTCCGAATTTGACAGGACGTAGGGGCCTGCCTCCTTACTAACCATCACTCCTAAGAGAAAGGGAGAGAGAGGAAGATGGGGAAATACAGTGTATAAAATGACAGTGGATGCAGCTTCAGCACAGATGGCCTAGTTTTATTTACTGCTTAACTCATGACATCCTGGCAGTCAAAGCTCATTTTTCTTTCTTTGTCTTATTTAGAGGTGAAAGTCATGGCTGACATTGAGATTGCTGAATTCAGATTATATAGCAATGGGTGTAGAGAAGCTCTGAATAAAGTATATAAAATATGTATGTTGATTGGGCACTTTCGCGGTGGTAGAGTATGTAGTCCCATTTTTTTTTCAAGCGAATGTAGAGACAGAAAAGATGAATTAAGATGGGACAATTGGAGATTTATGGGATTTATGCCTAGGATTAAATCTTGCTGAATAATACAATATTTTATATGTTGCAAATTAAACAACAATTGCCACATTTGTGGTTGTTTCATAAGTAAGACCACTACCTTTAAAATATTAATAACTCTGAATTTCTGACTGACTTCATGTATTAGGGGGATATAAAATAACACTAGCCCTTTGCTTCATCGAAAATGAACAGTTGGTTGAAAACCCATTTACCAACACAGCCAAACAGTTGAAATAGATTTTGTTTACTGCACAAATTGTCACAGGCGAAAACGTGTCAGTTTTGCAAATTGTGACAGGGCTGCTATTAGGAAAATAGCTACTGCATGAAATCACATAACCTGGTAAGTAGTAGACTATAAACGGCGAGGGGAGAAAACATTCCAATCGATTCAGTTTTGAATCTTAGCCAGGCCATTTTTGTTTGTTTGTTTGTTTGTCATCCTTCCTTCATAACAGCTGGCCAAATTGAGGACAGAACATCAAAGTCAACAATAAAGAGAAGCAATTACCAGTTTAAATATAGTTTATCATCCAATGTAAACCGTGTGTGTGTGTGTGTGTGTGTGTGTGTGTGTGTGTGTGTGTGTGTGTTGAAAACATGAAATTTTCTGTCCAATATGATACTTGGAACACTGTTCAGCACTTTGATGGTTGCCTCATGTTGTGTTGCAAGAAAACCGTTCATAGGTGCAGGCAAGATCTATGGCACTGAGTAATCATTCCAGTCTGCAAGAGACTAAAGACTATTCCATCTTTCAACAGAACAATGACTCCTACATCTCTACATTGGAGTGATTTCAATAATAAGAATCTGAATAAGAGTTAGGATGGCCCAGTCAAAGTCCAGATCTCAGATTGAGAATCTGTGGCAAAATATACAAAATGACTGTTCACCAATGGTCTCCAATCAATCTGACACAGCTTGCATGATTTTGCCAGGATTAATGAACAAAAATATCAGCATCTGATAGAAACATAATCCCAGAACACTATCAGCTGTAATTGCAACCTAAACCATTTTATCAAAAGCTTTAGACAGAGATCATTTTGAATGATTATTCATTAATATTAGGGTCACAATTAGAAATTATTTACCACTTCAAAACAAGTAGCCTTGCAACAGAACTCCACTCCACTGTGCTGCCACATTTTATTTCAACATGCAATTTGTAGCCTATTTTAAGTGTAACCACAGGAGTTGAAGTTAAAAAACTTACGGGTGACCAGTTACCCCACGAAATTAGACAAAAGACCAAAACAGATGAATATTAACTCAGTGAGACCGAATACTTCAAGGGATATTTAGGAAAGATTTAAATACTTAGTAATGATCATATGACTGAGATGATTTTAAACGGTTTTAAAACATTCAGAACATATTTATATTTATATTTTAATATTTAGAAAAATTAAGAATAAATTGTGATAATGTCATGAAGTGTCAAATACAAAATTAATGATGCTGCTTAATTAAAGAATCAGATTATTTAGCAATTCAACTGTCAAGGAAATGGGTCATTTAAGTAAATTAATAGAAGATATGTACTTTGAAAGTATAGTCACTATTTGTTTTATGCTTTCTGTATGAGAAATCTTTTCAGTTTCTCGGGAGCCATATTTCACTTACGTTTCTGGTGCTTCGTGGATGAGGAGGCACATATTTCCTTTGCAATTATAATAACATGGTGTCCTTGCGTTACTGTGAAGCACCTTGGAAAGCCTTTAGAGTGTTTCAGCATATGTTTTCTGTACTGGTCTAATAAAGCTTCTTATCTTGCTTCGTAGCCAAAGATTTTCTCAGCAAACTTGCATTCATGTTGAAAAGGATCAAAAATTAATAAAGCACTCTTCAATATACTGTTCTGTTTGTTATGAAGTAAATTATGCATTCAATATATGAAACAGCACAGACGTCAATTGAAAAATGAAAGCAAGAACACACGATAGAACCTTCCTGCTCATAGTTGAAGAGTCAATTCACCATCCAAATTATATGATATGAGCAATCATATAACCTATCGCCATGTTACTTATGGCAGTGGATGCAGAAACAAATGTATTCTATTGAACATTTCTCGAACTGAAAGTCCATGCAATATATTACATTCGGAATCGCTAGTTAAATTTTCAGTGTTTTTGGCATTCTACACAACAAACATCAGTTTAGATGACCTCTGGACAACTTAATAATTAGTGCATCAATGACCATGTTTTATGTGCCCAGTAGCTGCAGTGTCTGATTTTCATTGTATAAGCTCATCTACATATATGCTCACTATATAATGAACCTGGAACCATCAATTCTGTTTTGTCTTTCAAAATAATAAACAGACAACTTTGTATGTCGCAAAAAAAATATGTTATAACAAATTAATATATTAATAATAATAATAATAATAATAATATGTTTGTCACATATAGCTTGCAGCACAGTGAAACTATTTTTTTTTCTCATATCCCAGTTGGGTCAGAGCACAGGTTCAGCAAGGTTACAGCACCCCTGGAGGATTAAAGGCCTTTTATCAAGGGCTCAACGGTGGCAGTTTGGTGGTGCTGGAGCTCGAACCCCCGACCTTCCAAAGAGCAACCCAGTAACCCACAGCCTTAACCAACTGAGCCACCACTGGCAAAATCCAATAAAATGTGATCGTACATCCAGTGATGAAAGTGAGATGTATGAACTACACTATAACAGAATTTCATGTACGGTAGATGCTAACTTTAGTACAAGGTCTGCCTAAGGCTTCTATCAGCCTTCGCAGTCTCACCTATCTCTCATTTGCTAAAACCATCTGTTATCTACTGTAAGCAGATGGCAAAGGCTGATTGATTCATTGATTTGATAATCCAATTAACATCATGCTTGTGGCACACCAGTAAGGTGGCGCTATTTTCGAATTAGGATTACGGGGGAAAGAAATCTCACCGTTATTATTTTTTGTATTATCCTCTTTATAAAACACATTATTTACTCAGTATGTATCATTCATTTGTATTTTTATTTGTGCTACAACATCTGGTGCACAATTGTCATTTTATGCTTCAAGTTATTACAGTATGTACATGAACGCTGCATCATTTAACTTAATCCTAAAGGCTCAAATCAATTAGATGTCAGTATAGTAAAGTGCAGTAAAGTCACTATAAGTAGAGACTGGAGGAATTTACTTAAGCTATCTAAACTACTCTTGAGAGAGTATCTGTGAATATGTAAATATAGAAAAAGAAGGAAATTATTATTATTATTATTATTATTATTATTATTATTGTTATTATTATTATTATTATTATATGTATCTGTGCTTAAAAGGCCAGTCATCTATTTCTATACACACAGTGAACATAAAAAGCAGGTTGGCCCCACACATTCATTTTACAACAAAAGGATCTCACTCATCTTCTTCATAGCAGGTCAGCCCCACCTATTTATTTTACTGAAGGATAGATTTTTTCTTTTTCTTCCTTCCTTTCTCATCATAACTACTTCTCATTTCCTATTCTGACAGAACACATTATTGATATCACTTGTGTTGCCTAGTTGTTGTTGTTGTTTTTGTTTGTTTGAAAGGCACTTTGCTGACTTTGGGCTTGTATATTTCATCCCCTTGTCTCTCATATCGAAAGTTCAATTGAATTTAATGTTAGATTTTTAAAGGGATTTCACTACTTTACTGTCATGGGCTATAAGAAGTATTCTAGGCACAAGCCTTCATTAACAATAATATCATTTATTTATTTATTAAACTCACTTCTCTTGAGTAAAATGATGTTCTTTATCCTGGCTTTAATTTGTACATCTATATAGTAGTAGCACTAAAGAAATTATTCTGTTTACAATGAGGGAATTGGCAGATTTCAGCAAAATATAGTTACTTTTGTTGATGTTCATTTAGCCTCATTTTGCATGTGCATAAGGTCCCTTACTTTTTTTTTTTAAACCCTACTATGAAGCATAGCAGTTTAGAGTAATATGATGCCCCCCTTTCTCTCTCTCTCTCTCCATTAGACATAATGTATCTAATCCTCTCCCTGATTTATTTTTCATCCAAAATCCCCCAGCGCAGGTGATGTAAGAGTGGCTCAGGCTGATCTCTACCCCTCCACCAGACTGTGTTGATGATGCAGTAGCATTAAACCTTAGTCTAGCCAAAAATGTAATGATTTCTCAAGCTAGGGTTGCACTAAGCTTATTCCACATGGTCGACCAAACTAAAACCCCACAAGCACTGCCATTAAGTGAAAAGAGAATTTGACGCTGAAAAGTTCAGTGTGAACCTTTCACCTGCATCTAGATAATGACATAAAATAATTTAGTTTTGATAAGGGATTGTTTGTGTATGTAGATGCACAAATGCTCGTGTAAACCAAATAGTGACACATCAAGTATAAACCAGATTGTAAATGATAGTAAAAATAAAACACAATAGAAATAAATTGGAAATCTCACCAGCCAATCTTTTACTGAAAATAGTATAAATAAAAACACTTTATTTCAAATAGTTGTTTAAGAAGATTCCATGACTTTCATAGAAAGATATCTGCAGATGATTAATGATACTCTTACATAACCAGAAAAATGACTAGATAAATACCCTGTTTATGCTTTGCTGTATTGTCTCATGCCATGATTTATTGAGCTGTTTTGTAATCACTGCTGGACAAAACTCAGCTGTAGCGACCCATCATGTTTTTATGACAAGATTATACCCTTTTGTATTGTCGTTTTCTGCCAAGGCCACTAAAACAGCACATACCAGCAGCATACAGTATGGAACATGCGCAACATACAGTATACTGTAGATTGGACTGATAGACATGGTGAATCACTCTCAAGCAGCTGGAATCCTTAGAAGTGTGTAACATCTTCATTGATTTCATCCCATGCTTTTCTCTCTACAGCAGCATGAATATACTAAACACACTTGAGCTCTGGTAGTTTCTGTTCAAACTGTTTCTGTCTCTGTATACAGTATATGCAAAATTTTGGTAAGTTTGAAGGTTACCTTCATACACTAATCATTACAGGGAATACTTTAAGATTGTCAAAAATAGTGAATAATAATGGAAATTGAAGCTGTTAATCACACTATACTGCCTTCACCATATATGATGCTGCACAACAGAAGCCCTTTTTTCTAATTATGATGATTATTTGATTTGATTTTTTGGCAAGCACACCGTGTTAAATCCCCGGTGATGATTTACTGTAACACTTTCAGAGTTTATTTGAGTCTCAGTGTTAATTCAACACTAGGGAATTTGCAGAGCTGAGTGAATTCAGCATACACATAGCTGTCACTTTGCAGATGCATAAAGTCAAGTATATGCCCACCCTTAAGTGACGCATCTGGTGTGATTTCGGGGTCACTCTCATTCCAAGACGATGTTATGCCATCCTCTGGATCCCTTTAGGCCAATTTAAACTGGACACATTTCTGATGAGGGCCACATGCACTAGTTATTCTTCCATTTTAAAGGATGCATTTCACACCAGCTGTCTTAGAGGCGGGTAAAATCTGAGCCCTTATGTCACACTGCATTTGTTGCCGTCTTGTTTTTTTTCCACTCACGCATAAGTGAAGATGTAGTCTAAATATGAATCTATTGACATAACACAATCGCAGTTCCTAAATGGTATGAGCCTCCACTTAGTTTAGACATACTGTTATTAATAGTGTTAGTGATATACAAGTTCTAGCATGAAAAAAAAAAAAAATTATGAGAACAATCTAGAGAAATGCAAGTACACTTCACATCCTGCTGGATTGAAATGAGCTATATGAAGCTTGCTTGATCCTTAGTCTGTCTAGCTACCTAAACAGTGCTGGTAGACAGGAAAGTTTCAAAGACTTACTGCTACTAATGCTACGCTAACAGCTTTGCTATAGTAAGGCAATTAGATAATATTTATAGATAATGGCATTTACGGATCAATTTAATCAAAAAAAATAAGGAAGCTTGGGCAGCACGGTGGATTACTAGTTAGCACTGTCGCTTTGCAACTCGGTTCGAATCCTGCCTTGGAGTTGAACTTGCATGTTCTTCTTGTGCTTGGTGGGTTTCCTCCAGGTGCTCTGGTTTCCACAGTCCAAAGACATGCAGATTAGGTTAATTGGTGTTCCCACATTGGTGCTCCTGTAGTGTGTGAATGCATGTGTGAATTTCGACCGGTGGTCCTACCACGGTTGTAGAAATAAATACAATACGGGAATAAATACAATGGTCACTGTTGGACTCCACGGTCCCTAGTTGGACTACAGATGCTCATTAGATAGATGGATGGAATAAGGAAACTTAAAAAGAAATTGCCAACTGATTACTGGTCACTGAATTGCCAGCTGGTCTTCTAGGTACAGTACATCTGGGTTTTGGCATATGGTAGCTGGTCAGACCTACTGTAGCTGCATATCCAGCAGTACTGGGTTTATAGCCCCAGAGCCTAGCTCAGCCTAACTCAGCTTTTGTGCAAATACCTTAAGCCTCGCAAATGGATGAGTGTTTTCTGACTCTTTTTTGCTTGGTAGGAATCAACTGACCTTTTGTTTTTTGTTTTTTCTTCGCTGCCAATATCATGATGGTCTTCATGACATCGGATTAGCTGCCTTTTTGGCAGACTACAGTTTCAAAGTAAAGAGGAGCACAGTAGGATCAAATAGCTGTTATTACAACTGCTCGGCAGGGAAGGATGTGAATCAGAATCTCGGAGCTAATCCTGCTAAAAAAAAAAAAATCAGATGAATACAAATAGACAAGAAAGGTGGAATCCCAGTAATTCGAGTGACTACCTATAGATGAACATATAACCAAAGACGTAATGAATGCATAAGGAAGAAATAACATACTAGTATGTAATATGAGAATAAACAAGGCTGTACATATATATGTACTGTATAATAACTAATGATTGTATAAGTAATTGTTTCTTGCTTTTAGTTCACCACAGATAAAGCTGCATTTAAACTTAATGGTTTCAATGGCCAAGGAACTATGGTGGGGGCGTCTCACATGAGTTTTGACTGTGAGACGTGACTAATTTGACACAACCTTGTTACTCTACCAGAGATGGATATTTGAAAAAAATTTGACAGGAAAGAGGATAAAAAGAAGTCTCGAAATACAGCAGCCTTTTGGAGAGCAGGAAACCACCAGCGTGAGGGAGGGGAGAGAGAGAGAGAGAGAGAATGGGAATGGTTTAGGATAAGGAGAAATAGAGGTGAGTTTTATGTCCTCATGTAGAAGAGGTTGAAAAGTAATATGGTATGTACAGTACAGTATGTGAGCAAAGATGCTGGGGAAGTTATTTTCTCTGGAAAGTATATAAGCTGCCGTCGCATACGGAAGCGCTATATCATTCTCTCACAGAGAAAAAGATATCATCACATGCTCAGGCAGCGACAATCTGGAATTTTTTTTTCTCTTTTTCTTATTCTCTCTCTCTCACACACACACACACACACACACACACACACACACACACACATGCAGACGCGCACATAGCCATTCTGTATTGGTAAATGTTCCAGTAAAGCTGCCATCACTCAGAGTTGGCTCCTATGTGCCTCAGGATATTGCTGAATCCAAACAATTCTTTCTCGATTTAATCTGTGGAACCAGTAGCATTATAACAATTTGTATTTTAGAATGC
>QMIH01000014.1:1385797-1399886 GCA_003987875.1 Clarias batrachus | reverse complement strand
TATTACCCGGGACTGGGTGGTTATGAAATCTCTCAAATAAATCATCAGTGTTTCTGCTAATAACACCAGTTCAGCTATTAGAAACAAAATAAATGGTTGGAAATTTAATTTCATAATGAATAATAATAAAAAGCAATCAGATTATAATAAATGTCAGCACAGGTAATCTATTACCCGGGACTGGGTGGTTATGAAATCTCTCAAATAAATCATCAGTGTTTCTGCTAATAACACCAGTTCAGCAATTTTTGGCGTTGCATATATTTTGATGTGTAAGAGAATTCAAGTGGTTGTCTCAGATACTGGGAACAAATCTATGGAAACAGAAGAAGCCTGATTTATTCGAATGACTAACTCACTGAGCCAAGCAAAGGTGCATAACCATCAGCTGAGCAGATCTGTATGAAGCACTT
The DNA here is from genome assembly GCA_003987875.1 of Clarias batrachus. Taxonomy (NCBI): domain Eukaryota; kingdom Metazoa; phylum Chordata; class Actinopteri; order Siluriformes; family Clariidae; genus Clarias; species Clarias batrachus. Next base: position 1,399,473 of record QMIH01000014.1, on the reverse strand, counting down.
ACTCACTAACTGCTCGGACATCTACTAGTCCGCATCAGCTGCACTGTTCTCATGTCTGATTGCAAGCAGAAGACAGAAACGCAGGCACACTCACCCTGAGAGAAGCATGAGAGCGGAGCGAGAGCTGCAGCCTCCCGTTGCGCTGGGACATCTCCGTTCACTTAACGCATCACTCTGGGGAAGCTCAAGGAGCAGAGACACTCGCAGTGTTGCTCGAGGTGATGCCAGAACTGTGCCTTACGCACACAAATACACGTACATGCTGCAGAAAGTATGTGTGTGTATGTGTGTGTGTGCGTGTGCGTGTCAGAGTGCGAAGATACGAATGATGTTGCACATCCACAGCAGATAAAAGTGTCAGAGTGAGGATCTGCTTGAAAAAGCTTGGGAGAACGGTTTAAATTCCAGAAAAGTCCAGGATATCTCACTCAGGTTCTCACATCACTGAGGGTGTCTCACACATCCACACGGTCTCGGCACACGCCACGCACGCACACACATACACACACACACACACACACACACACACTCATGCACGGATTCACGGAGGCTCTCTCTCTCTCCCGCTGCTGCAGTCTTGTGTATGCAAGAAGGAGAGGTAAAAAGGAAGGGGGTGGACAGGGAGGCAGAACAGGAGATGGAGTTGGAAAGGGTTATGGGATGAAGAGATAGAGAGGGGGAAGTGTGAGAAAGAGGAGGAGGAGGAGAAGACGTGTGGATGTGAAAGAAAGACAGAGGAAGAGAGAGAGAGAGAGAGAGAGAGAGAGAGAGCTCTGGGGAAGTCCAGACTCATACTAGTCAGCATGCGTTGATCAGTGAGCAGTTATATAATCACTGAACACTGAACAGGGAGGAGAGAAATGTGCATACGTGTGTGTATGCCTGTGTGTTTGTCTTCTGCATTGTCTGATTGACTTCAGCTTATTAGAAGAAGACACTGAAAAAGAGAGAGAGAGAGAAAAAGAGGACAACAGAAAGATGAAAGGTGAATGTAGCATTAATTTGACTGTTAATTAATGTGTGTCTGCTATGTGACTAGACATTAACAGTGTACCTCTGGGACTGGATCAACATCATGTTTACCACTGCTTCAGAACACCACACACACCCCTCATGCATGTCATTGTTCACAGCACCATTCTGATCACAGAATTCCTCTGAGAAGGATTGTTTATTGTTTATCTTCACTTTTTAAACAACATCCAAACAGCTTGAATATAATGGGTTTGGGGTAAAATAAATAAACAAATAAATAAAATTACAACAGTGAAAAAAAAAAAAACCTTATATATTAGGGTTTAAAGCAGTGCCATGTACAGTATACTGTATACGACCCAAATGCCCTATTCATCTATTCATTGCTGTATTTGTATCCATTTAGAACATGTTATTTGTTCACTCTAAATATCATTTTCATAGTCATTAACAATACATGATTTACCTCTTTTTAAAGTTAGAACATTTCTTTTATACGAAGTAATGTCCCCTTCATGTTCAAAATATCTGTTCAAAGGAAAATCTCCTGTCTTTAGCTCTGTAGACAGAAAGAAAAAAAAATTGTATGGACCATCAACATGTACTGTATCTAATCAGGCCAAGGAGCCTTCTCTACTTGCCTGTCAATTAACTCCTTGGAGCTCTCAGTGAAAAAGGAAACGCTCTTCTGCCTCTGTCTCTTATTAAAGTGCTATTACCAGTGTGTAAAAAAAAAGAGCAGGAAAAAAATAATTAGATTGAATGGTTGGAAAGATGATAAAAAAAAAAAAAAAATTAAAAAAAGAGGATATAAGAGACTGACAGGTGTTTGAAGTATGGCTAGAGAACTCATTTTAATGACTAAAATAAATTTACATTTATAGCTTTTAACAGATATACCCTCATCCAAATAGACATATACAGCTTATTAGTTGTCTCTATTAAAAATCAACCCTGATGCTAGAGCACTAGATCAAATACTAAGAGTGCTGCGTATTTGGTGAAGATGTAGGTTTTTAGCCTTTGGTTGAAGAAAGTCAGACAGTCAGGGGAAGTTCACTGACAAATGTCTTTCTTGTACCCTGAGCGATGTGGTGCCAACTCAAACCATGCTGGAGGTTTTAAGGGTCCGTGAGGCAGAGCAGGGTGTGATAGGCGCTTTAAGGTAGGTTGGCGGCATGATTTACTGCACTGGGTGACACCAGCCTTTGTGACACCTGCAACACAAAGCTACATTTTTAATAGCTACCTACAGTACACCAGCAGTCAAGCACCTAAAATTAACTACATAACTACAAATAGGTAATTATAGTCGGGGAGTTGCATGTAACCAACTTTCAACACTACATATGTGACGTATCTGCTATGTAACCCAATGTAATATCGAATATTTTTCACTAGGATGTATGCTCGCTATATTTTGAGGAAACTGTGTTCACATGAGGGCTTTTCTTTTTTTTTTAGAAATGTGTTATTTTAAACACTGAATAATAGGTAATGTAAAGACCTTATTATGTACTGTAGTTGTACTTTCATCTTCTCCTGTTAAGGGGTTGCCACAGCAGACCATCAGATCCATACAATCAACCTGGCACAAGTTTTTTCACCGAGTACCCTTCCTGAGTCAAACCTTACTTTTTTATCCAGGCTTCTGACCGGCACTTAGGATGCCCTGCATCCAGTGGCTGAGAACCAAGCCCAGACATTCCACATGGCAGGCGAGAAACCTAATGGTGAGTCAAATCATAGTATGTAGAAGGTATTTTAAAATGATTGTTATTCGTTCACAAAAAATAAAACAACTCTGTATGGTCCTTATGGGAGAGTTTTAGCAATGCTATCTGTCAGATGTCTCTGGGAGCCCTATTAATTTGTGCTAGAAGCAGAGAACGAGGTTCTGCCGCTTCTCACTTCCTCTTTGTTTGTGTCTCGGCTGCTTAGCTCAGGAGATGGGGAACTCCATGGTAAAGACATCTAGAAGTGATTCCAAGAAAAAGGAAGGAAGATGTTTACTGTCCCCCGCCCCCCGCCCCCCTCAGGACATTAAGTTGTAGCTGTGAAGCAGCTCTTCAGCAAAATCCACTAGCGTGAAACTGAGATCCAGAGATCTAGTGCGGTCATTTCTTTAATAACCGAAGCATCCAAAGTATTATTCCTATTATTTCAGTGGTGTCAACATGGTGTACACTGCATTTATACATTTTGCACTTGGTACTGTATCGCCCCAAATGGTATCAAGGGCCACTTAGTCTTCTAAAAATGAAATCACTTCAAATTAACTTCCATTTCTTCGTGGCATATTAAGTTCTTGGTTAGACCCGTGATTTTCAATTAGATTCTAGGGACTCATAAGGTTCCAATCCGCTTCCAGGGACCCATGAACCACTCTTTTTACTCTCACTTGTTCTAGTTCTTATAACATGTTCTGCCAAGGTGCTGAGATTTTTTTTATGTATCTAATGTGGAAAGTTGTGCTGTGTTAGAGGCTTGGTGATGGTATAAATTGCAGTGCACAGTACTGGAGTCCATTGTGGCCATATTTGTAGTCATGGGCAATTGAGTTTGAGGGGAAATCCCCAACATTTCACCTTCCCTCTCTTCCCAGAAGAGCTCCCTCAAGGAATTGATGCTCTACCCTGAGGATGAGGACCAGAATTGGTCTGGCATGAAATTCTTGACAGAATAAAGGATCAAATATATAATGTGCTGCTATACTAGGAATAGTGCTGCCAGAGGTCTCCCACTGAATGAGGTGTACTAATGTACCATCTCTTTATCATGGGTTATGCAAACCATTTGACCTGGTATGCTGGTTGCCCTTTTTTGAGCAGGGGTTTACGAGTGACATGTAGTGAATGTCTATTACAAGTGGTCTAGAGATGACAGGTTTAAGACGAGAAACATGACATGAAGGTGCTAATCTGTTGTGGTGCTGATGATCTTATGATTACTCTGGCTATTAAGATTCTTACAACATGGTATTTTGCATGTCCTGAGTTGAGAGCCACACATGACAGCAAGGCTGGTGTGTTTTTTTTTTTTTTTTTTTTTTTTTTTTTTTTTCTAATTTCTGAGACTATATGCAAAACTATTGTTTTCCTGGCAACCTCCTTCAGACTACTTGCAGCAAAACCATGGAAGAAGCTGTGCCACTTGAATTCCAAGGGAACAGGAGACGTTGTTAGCCAAGTACATACTGAAACAGTTTAGATGGGTGGCAGAGTGGCCTAGGGAATTCTGGTCGTACTCACCTTAGAAGAAGACGTTGAGAAACATCCTCTTGGTTTTCTGGGTTAAAGGCTCCTAGAAATGAGCTTGGTTATTTAAAATTACTTGTGAATCCCAGGTAGTTATTTCAAAAGCAATCGATTATGACCATAATTGTAGCTCTGCCTTGTGATTCAAGGATGTACGGGATGTTTGGGTGGAGCGGACTTGAAACACAGGATATGGGTATTTCACTGTATTTCAGTTTAGATCCGAATAAACAATACAGGCAAGAGGCCCCTGCATCTAAATGGGCAGATGTATCCCAGATGTAAGGTTTCACTTACAGGACATATCCTTCCATGGCTTCTTGTTCTTCTAGGGTGAGTGGGTAAATGAGATTTTGTGAAGGTGATATTCCGGGTAGCCAGTCAATGGCACACGTGTAATCTCTATGCAGTGGGAGACCACTGACCTTAGTTTTGCTAAGACCAGTTGGATTCCAGTGTCAACTTTGGACTGTGAAAACTGTGTGATACTGTAGTTTTCCAACTGATTTAGTGATCGGAAAGATGCAAACTAGCAGTAGGTGCATTTGCTTGGTGGTGACTGTGACCAGGAATTATATTGACTCTTAGTGTAGTGCTATTGGTTATGGTAACAGCACCACTGAGACTCCCATCCATGGCTTGAATACACAATGAGTACTTTACCAGAACAGTCAGTTTACAATGAAGTGGTTACGTTGGTCATAGTTGAGATCACTCTCTTTTCCACTTCTCACATTCGGCTGCAGTCAATTTGGCTTACCCAAGTTCAATGCATTCTGGTTGATCTGATTTGACTACTGCAGCACAAAGCCCGTGTCCAGCTGTCAATTCAAGAATCAGATGATTGAGATAAATTGCAACGTGTCTGAGGGAACATACAGCACAGACACCTGGCATTTTCATGCAAGTTTAGTGAGGCACTTCTGGATATAATCCTTGTCAGAATGTCACTTTAAGTGAAGGCTCATTTCATCCAAAGCCCACCGCTGGCCTAAGGAATTCCGGAGCATACTTGGCTGCATTCCTTCTTTTATGAGGGGCATAATTTGCTCACCAATCACTCTTCTCTCCAGGGAGTGGAGAATTACTTGTTGAAAGCTCTAAAAACCTGTCAGAGATGAGAGGCTAAGACAAATGAAGGTGCAGGATAGTGTATGTTTAATAGTTGCATGTTCTCCCCAGTTTGGTGGGTTTCCTCTGGGTGCAGTCCAATGATATGCAGATTAGGCTAATTAGCATAGCCGAATTGCCTGTAGCACGTGAGTGAATGTGTTTACCCTGCAATGTCAAGGGTGTACCCTGTCTCATGCCCAAGTCCAGGGTGTACCCTGTCTCATACCCAGAGTTCCCTCGAACAGGCTTCAGGCCGCTTGTGACCCTGTACAGGATAGAAGGTATAGAGAACAAGCGAGAGAAAGTGAAATTTCTAAATGTTGGCTAGAAAAAAGGAACAGGAAAAGTTAAGTTTAATGTGCAAACAATAATCAAAAAGCAAATCCAACCAAAAAATTAAAATAAAATAGGGATATGTATATTGGGCACACCTTCTAATTCCATGGTCCTTCCTGTTTTTTATTTCTTCCTAAATTGTAAAACAATGCTGAAAAGATGCAATAATCTTCTTGAGATTGAGATGTGTCTACTATTTATGCTCTGTAAAGCTTTTATAGTAACTCTAATCTTAGGTGCTGTTAATTGGTGATTTTTGAGGCTGGTAACTCTAAATGAACTTCTGCTCTGCAGCAGAGGTAAGTCCTGTTCTTGTTTTCCTTGGATGATTTTGTTATGGTCCTTGAAGGGTTTTGCAAATGTACTTGACGATACTGTTCTTGCAAGAACTATTTCTGAACAGCTGACCTTTGTGTCTTGTGTCTTTAAATATCTGAACACCAGTAAATCTACATCAGAGAGTTCATTCACGTGCCCGAACCTCATCCAAACCCGCTGCCACCAGAAATGTAAGAGGGGCTGTGAACTATGAGAGGAATCTCCAGTTCCCTTTTATTAGTCAAACCTCCACACTTCCAGCGAACACACAGAGTACCTCTTTTCAACTCTGCTGCGCATCTCTAAGCCCGCGCATTTCATCTGCGCATTCCCGCTACATAATCAAAACGTGAATAAATAAATCTCACAGACACAATGTTGTAAAGAATAATGGGTCGAAATTCCCCCACAATGATGTGAGAGACATCATTGAGATGTAAGAGAAAATCTTACAGGAAACGATTCCTTTAGGGTTATTGCAGTGGTGGAAATACAAACTCCTGAAAGATATGAAAAATTGATTCAGTTACAGTATGACTCGCAATTATTTTTGCCAAAATTGATTTTGGAGTCAATGTGGTGATACGTGAATTGGCAAAAAAAAAAAAAAAAAAGCTTTGAACTTTGGAAAGAAAGAAAAAATATTGTAGTTTTTAGATTAATTTAGATTAATGACCATGAACGATCACCCTCGATTATAACAGATTCTGTGCCGAGAAATACACAGGAGTGCACATAATCGAAAGTTGCACATGTTAATCTGCCTTTTTCTCCAAACTCTACAAAGGAATTAGGCTGAAACACACTCATTACACACGCTTACAGCAGTCTCAAAACACCAAGGACGCTATAATTAGTCTCGAAACACGCAAGTTATAAGCCATGAGCCCTCGTGTTAAGCTGCAAACACCTGCCCGTGTGGTCACACCTGCTCAAAAGCACTCAAGACTTTGGAAGCCTTTGAGATGGTAAAATGTGATAATTTCTTAATACTCCTACATTTGGTGCACTCTGAAGTTTAGAGTCCAATTTACTCATTGACATCCTGTGTAGTAGGAGTGAATTAAGTTTGGTAAGTTTGTTGAAAAATAATAATTATAGCGGATGACAGAGAGAGACATGCTGCTCAACAAACTTGTACATTTTTGTTTCATTTGAATTTAAACATTAAAATCCTGTATTTCAAGTTATTTCATATTGTTTAAGTGCTGCCCTTGGTTTGTAGCCCTTATAACGCAGAGCATGTTAGCCATGGTTTTTGTTTTGCTGTGAGTTTTTTGTTTGTTTGTTTGTTTCCTTGCTTGCTTGTTTATAAACATACAACCAGAAATCCTGAAGAGTTGGGACATTTTGAAATTAGAATGAAATGAAAACTAAAAGATTTTCAAATGACTTGAGGCAATATTTTATTCACAATATAACATAGAGAACATAACAAATCTTTAAACTGAAAGAATTTTATGCACAAAATAAGCTCATTTCAAATTTGATGCCTTCTGTGGGTCTTAAAAACGTGGGGACATGGTGGGACATGTTTACTATCATGTAGCATCTCCTGATGCTAGGTGTTCTCCTAGCTCCATCTGTTTAAACGTTTCTTACGTTCTCTATGTTCTGTTGTGATTAAATTATTAGCTTATGTGATTTCAAAGTCTTTTAGTTTTCATTTTATTAAAAACGTAAATATGTCTCAACAGAATTTGGGTTGTATATTCAGTAGGGCTCAGGACTGTGCAGTATAGAGTGACATTTTTTCTGTATTTATTTTTATTTTTTTCAGCACAATCTAAGCAATCTGAATTTTATTTCATTTTTAGCAACTATGCAAACATAACTGAGCAAAAAGAGAAAAAAAAAATAGGTCACATAGGTAAAGAAATACACAGGAACAGATGTTTTTATGGCTGTTTTTCCGGTTTGTACTGATGTTCAAAAAATAATAATAATGTGCTCATTTTCTGAGCTCTCCAAGTTCTACATTTTTGACATCATTCTCATATTCTGGTAGAGTTAACATTAACCCTTCATAAAAGTAATCGTAACTTTTGTCCCACCTGAAAACCCAAATGCACAGTTGGATGTCTGAAGTCTCCCCATGAACACACTTAACAAAGGCTTCCATAAAAGCACACTTTCTTTATTTTTAACATACAGTGCAATATTTTAGTGACAAAACTTATAGTTTGTGATAAACTATGAAAAATAGAGTTTGATCCAGATTTCAGTGGTTATGTGACGATGAGTAATAAGGCAGAATGAGTATCCATTTGCAACAGGCTTAAGCGATTCTCACCATGTCATTGCATTCCACTGGCAGAACTGATGAGACATTTTCAATCAGTATAAATAAATTTATATCAGTATAAATAGATCAGTAACTACCCCTGTTTTTTTAGCAGCTGGTGAGCTTCTGCAGGGCAAACAATTAACAAAGTTCCCTCGAAAACATTGGTATACAGATATGAAATAGACAGCACAAGCAAAGCTTTTTTTTTTATCGTAAAACACATTACGCAATAGGCACAATCTTTTGAACAAAGTCAGCTCAATTTAAAAAGTACTTAAGAAAAATTTTTTAATTCTTAATGCCCAGAGTGTCGACTTTCATATGAGACATTAACTACTATTGTGGAGTGTGACTTCATAAATAAATTCAGTGTTGAACATGGGCATCCCCAAACAAGCATTTATTTCATTTTAAGCAAGTTGTACCAAACAATCCAAAAACCAAATTTAGAAAAGAAAATAAAAAAAAAAACAGATGAAAGGGGAAACCATTCATTCTCAAGGGCAATCCAGTGAAAAAAAAAAAATCCAAAACTAGGCAAGTGGTCAAATACTGTATAGCAATCAGAACAAGCAAGGCTCAGAATTTACACAGGTGCACAAAAAGAACAGACATCACAATGATCGAATGTGCATGGAATCTTTATATATGTTTGAAGTGGAAAGTGATCCAGATGTGACTATTAGAGGTCACTATAGTACTCTGGTGAATACCACATGCAAGTATGAGAAAGAGAGAAACTTTTCTTTACAGTTGCATTACATTGATATGTAGCCGCACTGCTGGGCTAAAAATAGGGTAAAGATGAAAAGAAAAATTCTTTGCTCCATCTGCTCTCTTCTACTGTAAAGCCTCTATTTAGATGCTCAAGCTTACTTCTCTCTGCAGATGAACAGGATGTTCAACTCATGCCTCAGCTGTGCCCTTGAAGGTCAATATACTTCCGTTTGCTGTTTGGTGGTGTGGTATTTCATAAGTCCATTATGCTCGAGGAATGCTAAAGATTAATCGGTAATCGATCGATTTCCATTTAGAATAGCTTACGTATCTAATAATGTGTATACCACAAGAGTGTGCACTTGCATTTCATTCCAGTGTATTGGACATTGTATTTTTAGTAGTCTCGTTTTTTAAATGAAGACACCGAGGACAGAGCAGTGTTTTTGACAAACCAAATGTTTTTTTTTTGTTTTTTTTTTGCTATTTAAGTATTTTTGCTTCATCGATTGGTGTTACAATATTTTGTTTGGTTTATGGATTAAGGGAAGAAACGATCAGTGTCAGAGTTAAAAGATTAACCATAATATCATTCACATGCACGAGCAGTGGATATCGACAAACCGCTGTGTACAACGTGCTAAACAGCTATATGCTAAGTAACACTAGCTTAGCTATGATTACTAGCCAGGCTCCAAACATGCTTGTGAATAATTTATTTGAAGAGTTAGGGTTCCGCAATTCCATCTAGATGGAGCTCTAGATTGATTCTTGCATTGATTCCTGCTTATAATCCTCTTCCTCATCTGAAATTTTCATAGAGAGCCATGTCTCATTCGTGGTTGGTGGCAGATCCACCATTTAACAGCAGTCAGTCTTTCAGCTGCTCCCATCAAGGGGTCGCCACAGTGGACCATCCATACACCTGTGCACACACAACTTGGCACAGGTTTATACGTCGAATGCCCTTCCTGACGCACCATTAAAAATAATGTGTTTATTATTTATTAAGTAATTATTAATAATTAATTGATTATCGATTGTTAACATGTTTAACTATAGTTTTTTTCCCCCCTGAGCTTGAGTTAATGTTCTACCTGTGGACACATGGATTAATATGGGTTTCTTCCCATCATCAGTGCTGAACCACTGTTCCACCCATGGGACAACTTACAGAAGTACAGCAATGTACTGGCAGCAGATCAAGAACACTGCATGGAAAATTTCAGATTAGCTATTATAATCATATTATTTGCAAATCAAGCATGCAGATTTTGTTGATGGGTCTTTTACTGTAACTTTGGGGTTTGAGTGTAAGGATTACTGTAGGTGTGTATGTATTCATTTGGTTTATGTACATGTTACAGGACTTCAATGCAGCACATTGGCTGTGTAAAGCAGATGGGCTGTGATTAGCAGCATCACTGCTGATTGTTTAAACCCTAACTCCATCTTTGCAGTGTGAGCAGAACTCCTGGTGTGTCCATTAAAGAGGGAATAGGAGAGGCAATAACATTTGTGTATTTAAAGAAGCTACCGAAGCTTTACTGCCCCCATATTCAGCAGTGTCTCACCTATTTACATAATGGCATGTACACTAATACAAAGACAAAATTATCTTCACGATAACAGGGGTTTAAAGATCATTAGGCACAGATGGTGGCGGCACTAATGGTAAAACTTTAATTGTCTCCTGTACTACTTATGGCAACACTGAATTAAATTCTTCCCAAGAGAAGCATTGACATTTTCCTGAGCAAATCAATCCTCTATTGTAACAAAGTATAACAAACTTTTAGAAATTTTGAATGGGAATAAATTCGACAAATGAGGTATAATATCACATGATGAAGTTTGGTATTATTGTAATTTATTGGTTTGAATGCAATAATTTTGTCATTGTTCTGCCATATACAGTACCCTGTGAAAGGCTTTGCTGTGTTAAATTAGCTTCAAGCCTTATGATGCCTTAACATGTTATTAACTGCTACAATAACATGTTAATCTACACTCCATGTCAAGTTTGCTAGGAAAACCTGCACATAAATCAATAAATTGTGAGGCAGCAGCACAATCCATAAAATTACATGGATACAGGTCAATAGCCTAAGTTAATGTTCACATTAAACATTACAGTGGTGAAAAATGTCACCTCTGTGACTTTCACCGTGGCATAGTTATTAGTGCCAAGTGGGATGAATTGAGTATTTCAACTGGTTTCATGGGAATTTTACACTCAACAGTCTCTAGAGTGTAAATGGAATGGTATGAGAAACAAACAAAACAGAAGAAAAAAAAAACCTTGAGTGAGTGACAGTTCTGTGGGTGGAAGTACTTAATAGGGGGTCTGCAGGAGCCAGGTCGCTTCTGCCAGACAGGCTTTCCCGACTAATCATCACCCATCCATGAATTTAAAGAATATATATTTTAATTCAACACATTCTTCAACAAAATGTTTAAATGTGTCATTTTTTTTTTCAATATCATTATCATAGGAATGCTTACAGCTGGTTCATTCTGATTGGCTGTTTCCTTTAGAGTTTGACTTGTTCCAGTCTGAGATTGGTCTCGTTTTATAGTTAATTTTCAGGCTGTGTGAGATGTTCTGAGCTTTTGATGGAATGAGTGTGTTTAATTAAGCAAAAATAAGTCATGCAAAAAACATTTTTTTTCTGTTCAATAAAAAGGCACTAATATGGTCCAGTATAATTCAACTTGTTGAGCAGCAGTGCTGCCTTGCAGAACTATAGGACAAGATGTTGTAACACGGTGCTTTTAATACGTCTATGTAAAAAAGTGTTTAATAGTGCATTGTTAGAAACTGTTCTGCATGTTTGTTTGACATCACGTGTACTTGATTGAAAATTCTGGGATTCATTAGCGCCTTAAACTCATAGTTTACGTGTCCATGGGTCTCGATCATTATAAATATTCCTGCTCTGCACTCCAAACTTGAGTGGTATCACCAGAAATGTCAGTACAATGCAATTAATCAAGCCAGGTTGCACAACCCTCATTCCATACAACAATGCATTTCAAGTTCATCCTAGATGCACGTGAAGCTTCTGCAGTGCCACTGAGCTTAAACCCAGTCAGAATCTTTTAAAGTTACAGTGTTTTTACTACAAATTTAACTCTTTTCTTTCCCCAGAACTGGCTATATCGCTAACTGGATCTAGCCATAGGGCTAACTGAGGAAAGAAAAGAGTAAAAAAAAAATAAAACTTGAAAAAGCCCTAACTATCACTTTAATTTTACAACAAAACTAGAAAGTGCACAGTCCTCTCTCCAGTGCTGAAAAACAGGCCATTATAAAGCACTGTCATTCCAGACTCCTTCCATAAATGTCAAATAAATGTCTCCCTCCAGAAAGGTTCACCATATCAAAGATAATAGGTTTTTCTTTGTTGCAGACAACACATTTGATTTGAATTGTTAGACTTAGATTATGAAGCTAGTCAGCTGTACAGGTCTATGGGAGTGTGCTTTTACAAGAGAATCTATAATGCATGAGAATGAGTTCACTCTGATTTGATTTACGACAAGCATTTCTCTTAAAGCTACTGTAACAGAAAATTTATCAGCCTTCTGATTGTTCAGTTTTGACGGTATAAACAACAAACTTCTGTTTATAGAACCTGTAAATGGGATGTATTTCCGCAGGACTCCGCTATGCATGTGAAGAAAAATTTAGTGTTTAGGCCAGCCATATTGCAACCAAACACAGTTTAGGGCACCAGATCCAGTAGATGCTGTATTTCCAGTTCAATCCCATTCATATTTTATCCTGTTGCTTGTCCTACACAATGCTCCAGTATAACATGGTGAGTCTTTGTGTCTCTCTGCTCGGCACAATTGAAAACTCTTCAATCTAAATTTGGTTTATAATGCACTTACAAGAGCAATGGCTTAGCTATTAAAGCTTGGACACATACAGTACAGACCAAAAGTTTGGACACACCTTAGCAGTGGTTTCCTAGAAGATATTCTAGCATGAAGGCCTGATTCACACAGTCTCCTCTTAACAGTTGTTCTAGAGATGTGTCTGCTGCTAGAACTCTGTGTGGCATTGACCTGCTCTCTGATCTGAGCTGCTGTTAACCGCCGATTTCTGAGGCTGGTGACTCGGATGAACTTCTCCTCCGCAGCAGAGGTGACTCTTGGTCTTCCTTTCCGCATGTCAGCCAGTTTCTTTGTAGCGCTTGATGGTTTTTGTGGCTGCACTTGGGGACACTTTCAAAGTTTTCCCAATTTTTCGGACTGACTGACCTTCGTTTCTTAAAGCAATGATGGCCACTCGTTTTTTTTCTTCACTTAGCTGCTTTTTTCTCGCCATAATACAAATTCAACCTCTTTGAATGAGAAGGTGTGTCCAATTTTTTTGGTCTGTACTGTATATGCTCAGAGTTACTGGCTGAACATGTTTTACTCTCCATGTAGATGTGAAGAGAACATGCTCAGATGTTACGCTGTACGAAATAGATTAAATTATACCATGATGAACACCAGCAGCCACATTTCAAATCACCTCATTTATCATCTACTAGTAGATGTCAATAAGCAAGCTGGCAAATAGAATTGAGTGAGTATTTAAGTATAATTAGTAATTACAGCCATGCAGTGTTGCTTTTAGGTTAGTAATACTTCCATATTACTTCCATATTACTTCTATA
>QMIH01000014.1:1368909-1385786 GCA_003987875.1 Clarias batrachus | reverse complement strand
ATATATATATATATACACACACACACACACACACACACACACACACACACACACACACATAAATCCAGGGGTTTGCTTCATAAGAATTTGATTGCATTTCATCACTGGCATCTGTTTTGTCCGTCTTCATCATTCTTGTGACTTTAGCGCATTTGTTCTCCACGGTCATCAATCAATGCAGTGGTTTCCGGGGTGCAATTCTTTTCCTTCCCCAATGCATTATGTAATTATTTGACCCTTTGTGCACGGGTGGCACCTTAAAGCACAGCTACAAGGCGAGGTCTTACAGGAAAAATGGTAATTTTATTAAGGTAAAATGGGGAAAGGAAAAGGGTTAAAAGAGGGAGATACGGAAAAACTCTCAGCTAAGAAAGTCCAGTAGCCCAACAGGCTCTGAACTGCACTCCACGCTTTGTTTTATAGATCGAGGAGAAGCCCGGGATCCATTACCGGAGATAGCTCACCAGCCATGCCTATTTCTGCTGCCTGGCCCCTTCGCACACCTGCAAAAGGGGAGGCCGTCTAGCTAGTTAGCAAGCAATATTAGATTTGGGCGCACGCTCATCACTGACGTACGCCGTGACAATTATTTAATTTTTTTTTATTCATTAATTTTTACTCAGTAACGAATATGATTTAAAATGTAGTGAAGCACAATATTTCTAACAAAATAAGTACATACTTAAGTAAAAGTTAAATTACAGATTTTAATAACTACTTTAAAAAAAACTGCTCAATTACAGTAACGCGAGTAAAATAGTAAAGTATTTCGTTACATTCCACCTCTGTTTACAGGGTTATGGAATGAGTCGAGTTCATGAATACTGGTCTGGCCTGGCCACTGTGTACTGACTGTTGTGATTTTTAATGTGATGATGAACATTGTTTTAATGTCAGCCAGATCTTGCTGCTTATCATTAGTAGTTTGCTCATAAGGGGAGTGAATCCTACTTGTTTCTTTTATCTGACAGGAATGAAAAGAGAATACATGACATTTAAATGATTCGTGTGACTGTAGTTGATTAGGTCATAGAGGGAGTCGAGTTTTCTTGTACATTATGATGCAAATGGGGCTGCTTTTTGAAGCTTTCTGTGAATGGGTAATTTATGTATTTAGTTTGTGAAAGGCATTTCCACACTGATTAGTGACACAAGTAACAAAAAAATAAATAATGTATTATGAGGCCTTTTTACTGACCAATTAAGTGACTTTTGGAACTAAATATGCTTTCTTTCATCATAGCATAAATAATATTTTTATAAAATAATTTGGTTTTTATTTGTTTTTTCATATTTTCTAGATAAGAAACATACTAAAAAGTGGTGTATAAAAAATTAGCCAATTTTGATCAATCTGAAAACCTAGCACAGAAGCCAGTATAGACCAACCGAACATGGACTGTTCTAACTCCCTGATGATAGGATCTTGACCCTGCATAATGGGTTGATGTTTATCCCAACTTGTTTGCAGACTTCACTTTATTGCTACACATTAAACCCTAGAGGTATGTGGATACTTTTTACTTGTTATGTGAGCAGCATTTTTAGCATAAAAGAAACAAGAATTAACTTCACTCCCAAGCTAGCCCAGGGTTTGAGCAGGATGAGAAGAAAATGTGAGGTATTCCTTAACTAGCTATAATTAAGGCTTCATGATTTATTTTAAAAAATGACATTGCAATTATTTTGGCATATAGTGATCATACAATGAAATGTACCATTTAATATTCAATCACATGTACAGCTTCGAGACTAACATCAAATAACAGCACTAATGATTACATTTAGAGGATGTTCACCAATATTTATTTAGCAACTTTAAAAGTAATTTTAAATGCAAATGCAGTACTTAAATTCTACATACACAAACCCTACATAAATTCCTGACTATGTGTTACTTTTTTTTTTTTTAATTGGCAACATTTTGTTTTTAGATTAAATGCGCTGGTCCATAATGGAATGATGTGAATACATTTTTAACTAAATAAAATTATTTTAGTTTAAAATTTCAAATATGCCTAGAAAATTGATAATTTATCCTATTTACATACGCATTTACATAATTTACATTTGCATTTATGGTATTTGGCTGACACCATAGTTCAGCAAGTGCTTTGAGGTCTCTATCCACAAATACATCTTGATATTGGTTGAATGGGTTACTGACTAAGAGTACCATTAGTCTAAAGCACTGTAGGTAGGGGTAACAAGTATTTTTAAAAAGCTAGGTTATTAGACATTTTTTAAAGACTACCAGCGACTATTCGGACAGCTACCTAGGTGCAAAAACAGAAAGGAGTCTTGATGCATGAATTTTTTGTGTCCTGAGAGATGGTGTGACCAGTCAAGCAGTGCTAGAGGATCATAGAGGGTGTGGTGGAGTGCAGGGCGTGATAAGTGCTTTGAGGTAAGTGATTGCTGAGCTATTTCGGCTTTGTAATCTGATGTGAACAGCAACAAGAAGTCAATTAAGGGAGCAAAATAATGGGGAGGTGTGGGAGATTTAGTAAGATTGAAAACAAGTCTGGTAGCTGCATTGTGGATGAGATGTAGAGGTCAAACGGGGCGCAGAGGCAGACCTGCCAGGAGTGAGCTGTAGTAGTTCAGCTTCAAAATGACAAGGGACTGACAAGGGCATATGAAGCATGTGTACAGAAATAGACAAATGCTTTTAATGCTGTAAAGAACAATCAACATGACTGCGTCATGTTAGCAATGTTAGCAGAAAAGGCCCTTTGTTTTTCCATGATTACCTCAAGGTCGCATGTGGTGACTGCAGGTGGCATTAGAGAATTGTCCAGGAAAATCAAAAGGATAGTGAATCACTTGGGATGAACAGCAGTTCGGTTTTTGCAGTGATTAATTTTTAACTAATGAGCTGCCATCTATGATACGATGTCTGCAAAACATGCAAATATCTGAGCAGAAACTCTGAGGAACGGAATGAGTTTTATCTGCTTAAAGTGGTACGAAACCTGATGGGGTAGGATATGATCTCACTTAGAGATTGATTATAGAGCAGAAGAGGACCAAGTACAAACCCTTGTGGGACACCATTGTCAAATACTGCTAAAAGGTCAAGGATAAGGACAGATGACAATATTACAACATTACCTGACCCAAAACACTAAACCAATTACCTCTATTGGGAAATATATAATTCTTTTAGAGTCTAGATTGTGAAATGGCTGAACATGCTAACATCATGGTAGACATTTGAAAGGTGAATTTTATGAGAATTGGGGGAAAAAAAGATTGACAATATGCGTTACTTTTTTCTTTGTTCTGGAATTCCTTAAATCAGTGAGTACAACAAAGAAATATCTTTTTCTATGAACTTAACACATTTCTGAAAAATCTTTTCCATTTTAAGGAGCTCAAGATCACTGGGATACTGGGATACACATTAAATAATTGCAGAAGTCAAGTCATTTCTTTTGCCACTTGGCTTGCATTCTTATTTCTTATTTTCTTATTTTCTGGATGCTTATTTTAATTGTAATGTACATTCATCTAACAATAGTGGCATACTTGACTTGTTTCAGGAACTTTCTGTACTTAGTTGTCTAAATAATATTACACATCCAATAATAGTCAAAAGATAAAGCAGGGAAAATGTAATGTGATGTGTTGCGTGCCATGGTTAAGTCATGGCTGTTCTAAGCATAGTTCTGCAACTTTCACAAAAACACCCCCCCCCCCCTTTTTTTTCTGAAGCGTGGGTCATGGGCAACCAAGCAAAAAGTCTAAGCATTTTTGGAAGCCCTTTGGTCGATGAGGAGTCGGGGACCCTTACCAAAGCATGCAAGAGGCATGATGTTCTCCACTGAGCAGTGAGATGGACAGACCTCCTCACATACCTAAAGGGGGGTGCGATGTTCAAGGTGAAGCCCTAGAGGGGAGGAGCAGTGGCAACCACAAAATCAGTGTGTGGAAAGGCAGAAGGAGCGCTATGAAGCAATACACCAAGAAATCAAAATGAACAGATATTAGTTGATAATAATAAAAGCTATATATTGTTATATATATTATTATTTTATACAACAAATGCCTTAAAGAAGGCATATTATTCCTCAAATTAATACAATTCCATGTAGTCTTGTAGGTCTGTGACTAGCTTTGGTCACGATACCTCATAGATCAATCACCACCGCCTCTTTCTCGCCTGTGTAAATAGCCCTTTTGAGAACAGCAGGATTTTGTGCCTGTGGTTTTTTAAACAAATGAGCCACTTCTCATCCCATCTCCCTCTTCCATGAGCAATGCTAAACTGAGAATGACAGACGCCATGGTTCTATGGAAATTTTTGATTGTGAAACATGGCTGCAGTCCAAACATACATGTCTGGCCATAAATATGAAGAGACTCCCAAAGAATTTCAACCAAAGAAGTTTTGGAATTTAGTTATTAGCTTTATTTTAATTTAAAGCTTTTAGCATGTTTTCACGTCCTGTTTGGACACCCAGCATGCTTGTAGTGGTTGTCTTGTGGTTAATCTTGACAGTTCAGTACTTCTAGAGCAGGGGTCTCAAACTCAGTTCCTGGAGGGCCGCAGCCCCACAGAGTTTTGTTCCAACCATAATTAAAAACACCTGATCCAACTAAACAAGTCATTAAGGCTTATTTGAAAACTACATGGTATGTATGTTGGAGCAGGGTTGGAACAAAACTCTGTAGGGCTGCGGCCCTCCAGGAACTGAGTTTGAGACCCCTGTTCTAGAGTATGTACAGTGGAACCTCAGATTGCGAGTAACGTGGTTTACGAGTGTTACACAAACCGAGCAAAGATTTTAAATAAATTTTTAATCGGAAACCGCGCAAGTATTAGTTTAAACTCTGCTCGTCTCACACACACACACACAGACACTCTTTCGCCTTTTCACCCCCTCCCTGGCTTCACAGACGCACAGAAACTCTGCTCTGTCGCGATTCTTTTCAAAGGTAAGGTGTTGGTTAATTTTTTTGTTTTGTTTTTTTTTTACTTTACCACAGTGATTCCCTTAGTATGCGCTCACGCCAAGTCAGAGAGATTTCTTTTTTCCCTTTTAAAACGGTGTTTTCGTTGTGTGTGTGCGTTTGTTATGAAACTTAAAAAGTGATTCCGTTAGTATGCGCTCACGCCAGTCTCAGAGAGATTTCTTCTTTTCTGTTAAAACGGTGTTTCCACTGTGTTTATGCGTTGTTTTGAAACTTAAAAAGTAATTCCGTTAATATATGCTCATGCCAGTGTCAGAGAGATTTCTTTTTTTCCTGTTAAAACGGTGTTTCCATTGTGTGTGTGTGTGTGTGTGTTTGTTGTGAAATTTAAAAAGCGAGGTGGGGAGGGGGAGGAGGAATGTTACTGTGTAAAACAAGGCGAGGGAAGGGGCTAATTCCACACACACACACACACACACACACACACACACACACACAGTGCCTGCGCGCACAAACGGAAACACTTATCTGTTGGCATTTATTTGTACTTCTTTTTTAAAGGTAAAGTGCAGATTAATTTGTTTTATTTTCATTTTATAGATTGTATTAATTATTTTTATGTATTTATTTTGGGGGGGGGGTGTGGAACGAATGATTTGAGTTTTCATTATTTTTTATGGGAAATGATGATTTGGTTTACGAGTGTTTTGGAACACGAGCCCACTTCCGGAACGAATTATGCACGTAATCCAAAGTTCCACTGTATAAAAATTTTTTTAAATCGGTTCAGGATTAAACAAATTACAGGTAAAACTTAAACAACACTTCGTCTCCTTAGTAATTGCTTCTTGGCCATTCCGAATTGCCAAATAACCACTTGTGTTGTTTTACATATACCTAAAGTGAGCTACAGTACATAGCTAACTGGCTTATAACACAAGGCTGAATTCCAAATATATTCTAACACCTGATAAAGGGCACAACTTGGATTGTACATCCTACAGTACATAGTGTACTAGTTTTTCATTTAAGGCTATTTGAGATTCAACTCTGGAACTCAGAAATTAGTGGAATAAGTAGAAATATAAAGTAGATCTCTTAAGTTTCTCTGGACTGTCAAGATTCAAAATTGTATTTGTCAGATACATGGGTGTGCAAAGTACAGCAGTAATGAAATGCAATTGCAATAACTCTGGACAGTGCAGGATTAACCAAAAAAAAAAAAGAATAACATTAAAACACTAATTTGTACATCTAATTTTGTACAACTTATGTGTTCAACAAAACTGGTAGATGGGAATAAAAGTTATAATGTGCAAATGTACAGACTGTAATACAAGACAAATGTGCAACTATACACACTGTAAGCCTATTGGCAAGGTGTAATAAATTGACTTTGTGACTGTGCGACTGTGTGCTAACTTTTGTCAGTTATTGTTAAGGTTGTGTGTTTAATGCCTGTATAGCCTGGTGAAAAAAGCTACTATACAGCCTTTCAGTTCATGCCCTGAATGACCGGAGTCTCTTGCCAGATGGCAGCCACTGAAACAGTTTATGATTTGGGTGATGAGTGTCTTTAATAATCCGCTGTCCCCTGGACTTGCAACACCTGATGTAAATGTCCTACAGTATAGATCAGGCAATTCAGTTCTAGTGATGCACTCTGCACACCAGATCACTCTCCTTAAGTCCTTTCTGTCCTGGGACCTGTTATTCTCATACCAGATGGTAATATTCCCAAAGACAATGGACTGGATGATATGCTGTCTGAGGTAGTACAAGCCCTGCCTAGCCTTCTTAACCAGTGAAGAGATACAGTATGAGGTGTCCAGGATGAAACCTTAGAGATATGGATTCTCAGATACTTGCAGCTGGTCATGCTTTCCACCAAAGTCCTGTTGATCTTGAGCTGTTTTGTGTTGTACTGCCCTAGATTGGTAAATCAGTCAGATCCAAACTGGTTTGAAGAAAGCAGCAAAAAAAAAAAAAAATCTATGTAGCTCTTAGGTTCTCTGAATCACATAGATAGATGCTGTAATGTTTTGTGCAAGTTTGTACAACCAACTACAGAGCAGTGAGTAAAAACTAAATGTCAAATCTTCAAAAATGTCCATTTCTGTTGGGTCAGCCCATGGGTGGGGAAATAATCGAGTAGGGGCCAGGTTATATAAGTTAGATCCTATGTAGAATAGGCTTAAAATCATAACACCCTATTTTCTGACTAGGACACCTACTGAAAATGACTAAGTTGTTTAATTTCACAGTTTGTGGGCTGGTAGGCAGTCCAGATACCCAAATATACATGCACAAGCAGTTTCTTATAACAGGTCCTCATTAAATACTATTATGCATTACACTACAATGCAATTCATGTGCAAACATGTCATTGACATGTTGGGTGTCAGCAGGTCAGATGATCAACAATCAGCAGTCCTCGTTACAGTGAGATGCTTATTCGAAGAGCTAAAGGTTAAACCTTGGATTAAATGCAGAGGACAGCTATCCAAGGGCCATGCGATCTTGAATGACAGTGCATGTCCACATACATGACAGATGGACAAAATGTATTGAAAAGCAAAGATATTATGCACAAAAAATTGTGTAGTTGTATTTGTCTAAAAGTTAATTCAAATCAATTCTAGTGTGGATAATTTTTGACTTACCCTTGTATAATAAGATGACGTAATTCACTCTGGCAAAGGACATAAGCCAAATGATGTAAATGAAATTCTATAGTTGAACCTATATTTCACTGTGTGCGTTACATTTAGAAAAATTACATTACATAATCGATCTGCTAAATTTAAAGCTTTTGATTGAAATATGCAATAGATATTGAGTCATACTGAATAAAAGGAAGTCATTTCTGCTTTCTTATAGTGGGAGCAATTTTTTTTTCCATTAAATGTTATATCCAGTTATACAGTATATACAGTAAAGCCTTGAGCAGGGCAACACCGACATCAGAAGACAGAGGTGGGGAAAATAAATAACCTTTTTAAATAACGCTACTGGTGAAGGGATAAAGGAGAGGGTAGGGGAGAGTCAGGGAGGAAGGTGCATAAAGGAAACCGACCAAGCCAAAAATAATAATAATAAAATGGGGGCCAATCTAAGTACCCTCATATTGTAAGTTACAGTCAATTGCTGCGATCATTAGCCCTTGATCAATTAATCTTCAGCAGGTGTGCAGACATCTATAGAAGCAGAAGCTGTGACAGTTTGCTGGTCTGGAACATTGAGATTCCACACATACAGTAAGCAATGGTCTTGGATGATCAGTTGTTGCATTTTAAAACAATTTGTAGTTCAATGTCCTACAGTGAGAAAGATTATTTACATGGATAGCATTCAAGACAGTTGCCAATCAAAGGACCTTGGCACCTTGCAGTCAAGGTATCAACCATAAGTCAACCATGAAGTCCTCTATATACTAATGTATTCTAGAGGCAAATATGAAGTCATCTGTCAGTCAGCTAAAGCTTGGGTGAGTCATGCAACAAGACAATGAGTTCAAACACACCAGTAAATCTAGATCAGAGTGACTGAAAAATAAAAGAATAATGTTTTTGGAATGGTCTAGTCAAAGCTCAGACCTCAACCCAATTGAAATGCTGTCGCTGGGCCTTAAGAGAACTATGCATAGCCAAATTCCCGAAAAACCTGAATGAAGTAGAGCGATGTTGATGGACCACAATATAAAAATATATAATGGCAAGATAAAAAAACATATATATTGCTGTTTGCCTGAGGTTTTATTTGCTATGTAGACAAACTATGATTAGATGATTTTGAAACACACAGAGACAGAGAGAGAGAGAGAGAGAGAGAGAGAGAGAGAGAGAGAGAGTGTAACAGAAGACTATATTGACAAGCTTGCCATGGAGCCAAACGAACACAGTGCATCAAATCTGTTTCAGACCTCTGTGCTATATCATATACTGCAGGCTCTGACACATAAGTACACATACTGTAACTAAGTGCACTGGCAGCCATAAAATAAAAATAAATAAATAAATAAAAGTGAAATGTCAGATGGTTTATATTCTAGTTATTCCTTCATTTTCTTTTAAAAATGTTTAATGAACTCATTTTGTGGTAAAAACAAAATAAAAAATCACACTTAAATGATTCAGATAATTAAACAAATTTTAACATTACACTAAGATAACCCGAGTATATAGAAAATGCAGTTTTGCTAAATCATGAAAGAGCAGTGACCAAAAACGACAAAGCTGAGTTAAATTTCACTTGCCACACTCAGGTCTGATTACTGCCAGACATGTTGAATCAATAAATCACTTAAAAAGAACCTGTCTGATGAAGTGATGCATGCTAAAAGATATAAAAATAAAAAAATCACTCACTCACTCATCATCTATACCGCTTAATCCTGTATTCAGGGTCACGGGGGGCCTGGAGCTTATCCCAGGAGACAGGGCACATGGCAGGGTACACCCTGAACAGGGTGCCAATCCATCGCAGGGCACAGACACACACATACACTCACTCATTCACACACTATGGGTAATTTAGGAACGCCAATTAGCCTAACCTACATGTCTTTGGAATGTGGGAGGAAACCGGAGTACCCGGAGGAAACCCACCAAGCACGGGGAAAACATGCAAACTCCATGCACACAGAGACTGGAATCGACACTGACGGTGCAAGGCGACAGCGCTAACCACTACACCACCGTGCCGCCTACACCACAATCTAAAAAAAAAAAAAAAAGATCAAATGAAAAAGTAATTGACCTGTATCAGTCTGGAAAGTGTTACAAAGCCATGTCTAAGGCTTTGGGACTACAGCTAACTACAGTGCGAGCCAATATACACAAATGGAAAAAACCTGGTGGAAAGAAACAGTGGTCAACTTTTCCAAGTTGACCACTGTTTAATTTTTTTTTAGATCTTTTAGTGTTCTTTAAATTCTGTTAATTATTTAAATCCAAGGATGATTTTGGGCAGAAAGGATCAGAAGATTCTGGAGTCACACCCTTACTGAATGGGGATCGGTATGGCCACTAGCAGCCAGTGGTACAACCACACAGAAGAACACATAACCATGACAATGACTGAAAATAAACAACAGTGGACACTACATTAAAGACATTAACATTTTTAAATGTGCTCAACCAACTCCATATATAGAATGCATTAATGTGTTAATTTCCCCAGCCCTAATATATATGTATTTTAGACTCAATGTAGTTCCATATTTCAGCCACTAGCAGGGCATTGACCTTCCAGCCTCTCCGCAAACTCTGCCTGTGATCCGCTTGTACTCTTGGAGTGCAGAATCATTGAAAATAAGAACAGTTATTCTCATTAATCACCTTTATCCAATGTGAAATATTTCTTTTCTGTTGGGAGTGGTCTCATTTAGGATGAAAGCCCTTAATGCTTTGATGAGGATAAAAAAAAGAATAAATTGTATCTATTCCTGGCAGCAGATCTTAATCTAATTAAATACTTATGGGAGATTCTGGAACAACATCTTAGATAGCACTCTATAGTACCATTATCAACACACTAGCTGAGGGAATATCTTTGAGAAAAATGGTGTTCACCCAATGCCCCCTCCCCTCATTAGGGGGAATTGTACAATCCGTGCCATGGTGCATTAAAGCTGTGCTTCTTGGTGGCCCACTATCGTACCACATAACAAGCATTACAGTGACAGATCAACAGCTGGATCAATAGCTCTCTGAGTGACAAATTTCCACTTTAATTATGGTCTAAGGACTATGGATCTGAATATGCTTTGATAAAAATGGATTTATGGTTGTATCGTTGTCTTCTTTTTTCAATTGAGTATTCACCTGTTAACTGCAAACTAACACCATTCTTAATGGCATCAGCATGAGCTCTTACCTTTTCCAAGAAACATACAGTAGGGAAATTTCCAAGTATACAGAGTATGAAAGTATGAGCTGGTGCTCGGTATAGGCAGTTGGTCTCTTGTGCTAATTTTGTTTACCTAAGGCTATTGTTTATCAAGGATTATGTACAGTAATTGATTAAATATACCTCTGATGACTCAGTATGTGCTATGTGTCATTTGTTCCAAAAAAATATGTGAGCAAATTATTTTACTCATTGAATGTTTTTGTTGTTGTTATTTACTGTGAAATATAAATAGAATGTGCATGTGTGGTTTAAGTGAAATTAAAAGAAAATGAACGTTGGCCTACATTTTCCAGAACAGTTATGTAACGTACTTAATGCTGTTTTTTATTTAGACAGAAAAGCACAACAACCTGGTTTAGTCATTTATACCAATCCATGCATGCTTTAATACCACTGGACTGTAGATTGATACTACAGCAAAAAAGCAGCAATATGTGAAAGATCCCAAAAGATTTTCACATCATATAAATACCCTAAATATTCTGCATAATAACTCTTGCTATAATGAACCAAAAAAAAAAAAAAAAACATGCTACATACTGTACCTTGATTTTATTTGTAATCGACTGCATTACATGTGATGCAGGAAGTGACCTTAATTTTCGGCCAGACACATTTTGATGTGGCGCTCCATGTTCCTGAACATAGCGAAACCAGTGACAGTCTCTGACCCTTTTCTCCATATCACTTGCTTTGAGCTCCTCAAAAATGGTGACACGATATGCATGCAATTTTGCCCTTTTTGCAGCTCTCTGACATGCTGTATAAGACCTCCCAGTCTTCTATGCGAGGCATCTCAGCGATTTCGTAGACGACTGCTGCAGACGAAGTTGAACGTCACCGGTTTTATCGTGTAACATTTTCAGATGGCCTCCACCACGAGAAGACATTGATCCCATCGTTTCCAGTTTCGGTACCATCCTCTAAACAACACTCTTTGAGGGTATGTCAAGAACACCATATTTTTTTCCTAAATTCAGTCCGACATTGCTTAAACAAATTGGTGACCCAATAGGTTTGCACTATGATTCATGCTCAATACTGTACACTACCATCCTGATGAGAAGTCGAGTGAATGATTGAAAAGGTCTGGCCTTATTGGCCTTACTTAGGTACATCTCAGCATGTTCGAAGCGCCATATACTGAGAAGCATTGTTTCATTCAGATTGCTTTGTCCTAGCAAGAGATATTACAAAATATTAAGGCCTCTTTCAAATGAATCACCCTGTATAATCTCCAACCCCCACTCCACTCCAACGCCCTACACTGGTCAAAATTGTTTGTAAACTTTCAAACATTGTTGATAAAATTTTGGAA
Source organism: Clarias batrachus (assembly GCA_003987875.1). Lineage (NCBI taxonomy): Eukaryota > Metazoa > Chordata > Actinopteri > Siluriformes > Clariidae > Clarias > Clarias batrachus. The sequence continues at coordinate 1,373,638 of QMIH01000014.1, read as the reverse complement.
AACCTTTAATGGTGAAAGAATAGTGCATTTTAGTTATTGGTAAAAGAGATGTAATGCGTAATTAATGTATATAAATATTATTTCCACACTCCTCTTTGGTTATTAAGTTTATTTGTATAAGAGAAAAATAAACTGTCTGGTCAATATTTTGATGATCCGCCTTTGGCTTTAATTATGGTAAGCATCTGCTGTGGCGTTGTTTTGACAACTTTATGCAATGTCACTGCATTTACGTTAATATTTGGTTGAGCTCTTGTATTTATGACAGAAAGGTCAAACCACACAGTAAAAGTTGGTGAAATTACAGAAAGAATATACAGATAGAAATCTGTATTACATTTCAAGTTTAGATGTTGCAGGTTTTATATTTCTATAAAGTGGTTTATCTAATTAACATGACCTTTAGTAACTTTCACCATTACAATTCATATATTAAACCTTTGACAAGAGTATGTACAAATACAGTAAGTCCCAGACTTATGAATGAAGTTCCATTCCGGGAGAACGTTCATAAGTCGGAATCGTTCCTAAGTCGGATTTGTTCACAAGTCCGACAAAGTGAGTCTTATACACCTTTGACACAATTATACAATGAAAAGAATAAAACACACATTTTGCTTTTTTTTTTTATGTTTTTGGTTCCACATTACAGTGGAACCTTGGATTACGAACATAATTCATTCCCGAAGTAAACCAAATCGAATTTTTCCATAAGAAATTATGGAAATTCAAATTATTAATTCCAGGGCCCAAAAAAATAAATACATAAAAATAATTAACACACAATAGAAACTAAAAATAAAACAAATTAACATGCACTTTACCTTTAAAAAAAGTAAAAAACATTTCTCTCTTTTTTTTTGTTGATAAAACAGTGCTTGTGTGTGAAGCTAAAGTAAGGAGCCCCTCCCCTCCCCTCTCCCTGTCTTACACAGTTACCCTTCCTCCACTTTTATTTGAGTTTCACACACGCACACACACAACGGAAACACTGTTTTATCAAAAAAAAAAAAAAAGAAAAGAAAAAAATAGAAAGAAATCTCTCTAATGACACTCGATTGAGCAACAGACTAACGGAATCACTGCTGTAAAGTAAAAATAAAACAAATTAACCTGCACTTTACCTTTGAAAAGAATTGTAACAGAGCAGTGTTTCTGTGTAGAGCAGAGAGAGTGTGTGTGTATATGACAGCAAAAGTAGGAGGGGTCTGTGTGTGTGTGTGTGTGTGTTGGTGGGTGTGGTGGTCACGATGTCCTATGACACGCACACATACAGACACAAAGAGCAGGCTGATACAGAAAGAGAAAATGGATCCTTAACCTCTCTAATGAAATTTGCTTTTGCTTTATACACACACACACACACACACACACACACACACACACACACGTGTGTTATAATACTCGCGCTGTACACACACGCATACTGACACAAAATAAAATATGTTTTACGCACACACACGTGGTCACAGTGTTATAGTAAACAGTACATGAGTGCACGGATGTTGATTATAAGAGACGAGCACCAAGACCCAGCCTGGGAGACGATTACCCACAATTCGGCAGCGCAAGAGAGACAAAAACCGTTGGCTCAGTTGTGATCACGTGGCGCTCGGCGTCAAAACAAGAAGTGCATCCGCGCGCTACATGATACTCGGTACTCGTAAACCAAGACTTGCTCTTTTTTCAAGTCAAAATTTATTAAAAATCTTTGCTCGTTATGCGGAACACTCGCAAACCGCGTTACTCGCAATCCGAGGTTCCACCTCCAAAGACTGCGCCTCCAAATCATGTTTACTGCGTGCTTAAACAGACACCATTTTGTCTCAGAGCTGTATTGGACTGTGAAATTTGTCTCATTGATGATTTAACTAAATTAGGTTTATTCACCATCGGGACAGTTTTACAGTACAGCCATTTTCTATCATGCTACTCACATACAATATACTGAACTTTGGCATTTTTGTACATTCACGTACATGCTGAAAATATTGCACATAATTGTAAATATTGGGATCTGGTGCACTGCAATGTCTATTTTTTGTACAATACACAGTAGCTACTTCCGCAATTTGTTTTTAGATCCACAGTCCGTATCTGCGGAAACTCGAATGCTTGTAAGTCTTGGACTTTTTTTGTTTTTTTTTTAATAAATAATTTTACTCTACACTCTTTACAAATGTTTTTACAATTTTTTATATAGTCTAACTGATTTAAAATAACACATATGAGCAAGTTTGTTCTAATAACCAATGGATTTTTTTATTTTATTTCTTAAAACCTGCAATTTATTTATGCTCAGCTGTACAAAATAAAATATATTTGGCATTGCTAAGTGAAAGGAACAAGAGTTAACAGTTCAGTGTAGTTTGTTAATATCACAAACAGATTACATATTTACTGTTCATTGATGAAACTTTCAACAATTAAAAAAATGCCTGTCACACCATATTATGATTTTTGCATGGATCTTTTAGTTTTTATGTTAATATAATGTGATTTACACTTAAGGTGCATCATGATGGAATTGTTGAAGGAGTTGTTAAACTGTGCTTTTTAAAATAATTGTAACTGTTGAGCAATTCCAATATAAAGAACTTTATCATTAGGCTACATTTTAACGTCATTTGGTAACATTAAAGGCTTAAGGCTATTTTAAATGAAACAGGAATAATGTCCTATGTAAATTTTTCTTTCCCACAAAATAATAATTATCGCAAAGGCAGCTTGCTGAAGTTAACATCACATGAGTCACAGCCTATGGGCTGAGTGCATACATTTTTACTTACCCAGCTCTTAAAGGTTATTTCTACTGGGTTCACAGTATATGTAACTTTGTAACTGTTTTACTGTTTTACATGTTACTTCCATTGTTACAGTTTGTCAATGTACCATTTTGCTGTGTGCGATTGCTGTGTCACTCAGTGAAATAACTTATTTTCCAAATATAGTGGAGGGGCAAACTATGGTATGTTCAGTAACTAATTGAACAACTCATTCACTGTGAAATCATTGTTTATTGCTGTGACAGGAAACTTATGACCCATACACTCAAACAGAGCTACACTCAACACAGTGCTAAAAGGACAGCACTACTATAATACAGCTACTGTTTTGGGCAGCAGTGCAGCAGGACCTCAGTAGAGCAGAAGTGAGGAATGCAGTGTTATTGGTGAGAGATTATTATCTACTCTTCAGTAGAAGCTGACACACTATAAACAGCTGCTGTGGTTTCTCTAATACAGATGCCATCGAGATGCTTTGCTCTTCTGGCTACACGCCGAGGTGCTGACGAGTCATAAACCAAGATTTTATGCCTTACGTTGTAAACAAACAAAAAAAAATCTACTGCAGTACTTTGTTGTTTTCACAGTAAATGTCATTAATGCTACAAAATCAATGTTATACAACTTTTGAGTAAAAATTATAGAGGCGAAAAAAAAAACGGTTGAAAGGCATTTACAGGTAAACAGTTTTTGGCAGGTGTTCTGTGAAAATAAAAGTGATTTAAATGTAGAATAAGCAAAAACTACAAGAAAACCTTATTGAAAGAATGATCATAATTCCGACTGTTGGATGGCTATTGGCTAAATGGATTTAAACATGGCTGAATTTCTGCTTGTTACTTATCAAATGGTTGGCCCAATGTTGGCCCCACAACATGACCAAAAAGAAGTCCATTTAAGTATGTGTCAGGGGATACCACCAGAGGGCGCCAAAGCGCCCACAGACATTTTGTGTTTTGTTTTCTTTTGTAGTTCGGGTGGACTCAAAATCCCAGAATGCACCTCAGTCAGGTGATGTCGCGCTCACCTGAACTGAGGGTGCTCATTAATGTTTGTTATAAATGTTCCTGAGTTATGTCTTGTCCTTGTCTTGCATCTGTTCGTCTAGGGTTACTGTTTGTCTGGTATGTTGTTTGACTCTGTGTTTTCCTTGCTCTATGTTCTTCCTGGTTCTGTGTTCTCCTGGTTCTCAGTGTAGTTCCTAGCTCTGTGTAGTTCCTAGCTCTGTGTTCTCCTTGGCTCCATGTCTCCTAGTCTGTCTGTCTCTGTCTGTCTGTAATGTCTAGTCTAGTTAGTTTATCCTGGTTTAAAGTTCATGTTCTGTTCCCTTGGTTCCCTGTTTTGTGCTTTATTAAAGACCTTTTGTTCACATCACCTCTGCTTTCATGTCACTCTTTTGTCCGGCAAGCAGTAACCGTGACAGAATGCAAGACCTAAAAAGTAGTTTAGCAGAGGAGCCTCCCCTGGGAAATTTTTTGGGGGGGGCTATGACCGTGACGCCAGGGCAAGCGACATTCGTAGGGAGTCAGCTTACCCTCCGGCGGAACTACTTGGGGTGCGCTGCCGGTGGAGCGCCTCAGCAAGAAGCTGGAGAGGGCGAACATGCTGGACTTCAGAGGGCAGATCACGTGGAGCTTCAACAGCGGAGGCTGGGGCTCCACCAACTAGCCGGGATGCTGATACAGCAGATAAACATTTGTCGCTCGACGGGAGATCGGGGGCAAATGCAAACCCTGCTGGAGCTGGGGTCAATGGTGCAGGAACAGCTGGACAAGGCCAGCACCCAGTCTCCAGCCAGCCTCAGTGGAGGCCCTGACCCTCCAGCCAGCCTCAGTGGAGGCCCTGACCCTCCAGCCAGCCTCAGTGGAGGCCCTGACCCTCCAGCCAGCCTCAGTGGAGGCCCTGACCCTCCAGCCAGCCTCAGTGGAGGCCCTGACCCTCCA
>QMIH01000014.1:1327278-1368563 GCA_003987875.1 Clarias batrachus | reverse complement strand
CGTGCTCCTGCCGCCTCCGCACGGGTTTGAGGACGCCGTGCTCCTGCCGCCTCCGCACGGGTTTGAGGACGCCGTGCTCCTGCCGCCTCCGCACGGGTTTGAGGACGCCGTGCTCCTGCCGCCTCCGCACGGGTTCGAGGACGCCGTGCTTGCTCCGCCACCCCTCTTCGGGGATTCCGTGCCCGCTCCGCCGTCCGACCTCGGTACCAACCATGGATTAACCTCCTTTCCACTCCAAGAGGAGAGGCCTTGCAGCCTCGCTGTGGGGAGGACGGTACTGGGACCTTGGGGAGGGTGTCCGGGTCCTCCTTTTGGCGCCCCGGTGGTGCGCCTTTTGGGGGGGGGGTAATGTCAGGGAGTTTGCTACCGTGTAGGACGACTTTCACTCACACACACCAGTTTGCCAACAGAGACGCTCACACATAAGCACACACACACAAACAGAAAATTAAAAAATGCTTTACTCGCACACACACACGCTCACAGTGATACAGTAAATGGTATATGCATGCACGGATGTAGACTATGAGTGATGCAGGCGCACTGAGACCACACTCACAGACCAAGGTACTCACAATCCATTGTGTGTCCAAGTATTCTTTCAATATACTGCATCTGCAGGGTCACAGGTTCGAGTCCCATCATGGAGTTTGCATGTTCTTCCAGTGTTTGTTGGGCCAAAGACATGCAGTTAGACTAGTTCAGAGTGTACCCCACATAGTGCTCCAAGTCCCCTGTGATAGAGTGCTTCCTGTAACCCTTTACAAGATAAGTAGTATAGGGAATTAATGGGTACATGGGTGAAATTAACCTATGCATTTACACAGTGTTATTAACCCACACAGAATCAGATAAACATTTAATTGATTTCCAAGGTGTGAGTACTGTTACAGACCTTATTTATCCTTGATGATATTATAAGCCATTAACATATACACTGACATTATCATTTACAATAGTACCAACTAATCATTAATAAAACCATATTTATAAGTTTACTTACAGTATAGACTAGCTAACTAGATAGATAGATAGATAGATAGATAGATAGATAGATAGATAGATAGATAGATAGAACTTTATTAATCCCAAAGGGAAATTGTAATAAAAGCGAGAATGCAATGAATGAAGTTGGATGGATGTGAATGTGGATGGGGCCATAGTGCAATGAAGACAGAATGTATATGAGCCTATTTATTATGATATCAGAGAAGGAGATCCCTCTCTTGACACAGAGCAGAGTTATTGTGAAGTCTAATTGCAGTCGGCAGAAAAGATTTCCTGTAGCGTACTTTGTCACAGCTTGAAGCTGTAGCATTCTCTTACTGAAAGTGCTCAGGAGGTTGTGGAGGGGAAGTGAGGTGTTCTCCATGATGGTTAACAGTTTGTGTAACATCCTTATCTCTCCACTACAAGCTCCAAACACTCCAGGGGAGTGCCCGATATTGAGCTAGCCTTTTTGAGGAGTTTCTTAGTCAGTGATTCTGATGCTCCTGCCCCAGCAGATGGAAGCAAAGAATATTGCACTTGCCAGACAAACGATCTGAACATAAAAGATCTGAACATTTTGCTCCATATATTAAAGGACCTGAGTTACCTCAAGCAGTAGAGTCTGCTCTGTCCTTTTTTGCAACAGCATCTGTGTTGCATTCGACCCTTTTTGCACGGGCAGCACCATAAAGCACGAACACAAGGCGAGGTCTTACGGGAAAAAGGGTAATTTAGATAACTAAAATGGGGAAGGAAAGGGTTAAAGGAGGGAGGATGGAAGGAAAGGGAAGGAATGATGTGTACGTGCAGGTCTGGTGAGCAGTGCCCTCCTCCTCCTCAGGGACAGGGTCACATTAATCCTGCTCCGTGTGAGAGTCAAAAAGCCGCGGGAGGTACGGCAGTGAGCTCTTGGCTGTCCTTGTTGGGAGATCAAATGTGCCTTATACTCTCCTCTTTGAAGTCCCTGGGGCTTATCCCATTGCACTCTCCACTTTAGGAAGTCCAGTAACCCAACGGTGTTCTATAGCTTGGGGAGAAGCCTGGGATCATTAACGGAGATAGCTCACCAGCCGTGCCTATTGCCACAGCCCCATCCCTTTGCACACCTGCAGAAAGGGAGGCCATCTACTTAGTGAGCTTCGGAGTGAGAGGGGAACGATATTAGATTTGGGCACGCGCATACCATGGCATTTGTCAATGTGACCTCCAAGATATCTATAGATCTCCACCCACCTCCACCTCCTCAGCCAGAATGTACTGTAGACTGTGCTTGGTGTAGACTTGGTCCTCCTGAGATCCACCACCATCTCCTTGGTCTTAGTCACATTCAGGATGAGATGGTTCCTCTCACACCAATTCACAAAACTAGCTTCTAACACTGTAATCCCTAATTAATGGCACTACTTGATGTCTTGAGCAAATAATTGTACACCTTAACACACTAGCTTTCCATTTAATACTATTAACTATTAATGCTTTCACCTCTGTTAAATAGATAAGTCTTAGTCGCTACTGTAAATGTTGGGCACCAGCTCGATCAGTTGTCAATTGAAGAAAGATATGCATTGGCAGCGCATAAAGAAACAAATCATAATCTGTGGATAATAACTGGTGTTTGCAGAACTGTTGTAAAAAAAACAATATAGAGCGTGGGGCTGTGCCATATTTTGGGTTGTGCCCTCATGGCTACGATTGCATCACAGCCAGGCTGATAACCAGCACAACAGCACTCTCTCTTGTGTGAACTTATAAGTTCACTTACAGTATATTTTACTTTACAGTATATTTGCAATACAAAATAAAATATAACTGTGAACTACTTGTGTACTGACAGTTCAGTATACCTATGCCTAAGGTATACTTTTATTAAATTAAAAGTGGACTAGAAGAACATAACTAGTACCAATAAGTTATCTTAACTTAAGTTAAGTTACCTATAATAGTATCTATTACTTATATGTTCAAGTAAAGTATACCTCACAGAATAGTACAAATTAAAGTAGTACAAACCAACATTATAGTAATAAAAAAACTTAAATGTGAACTAGTTATGCATGGTTACTACTCTTACACCTAAAATACAGGGTAGGCCATTTATATGGATACACCTTAATAAAATGGGAATGGTTGGTGGTATTAACGTCCTGTTTGTGGCACATTAGTATATGTGAGGGGGCAAACTTTTCAAGATGGGTGGTGACCATGGTGGCCATTTGGAAGTCGGCCATCTTGGATTCAACTTTTGTTTTTTCAATCGGAAGAGGGTCATGTGACACATCAAACTTATTAGGAATTTCACAAGAAAAACAATGGTGTGCTTGGTTTTAACGTAACTTTATTCTTTCATGAGTTATTTACAAGTCTCTGACCACTTATAAAATGTGTTCAATGTGCTGCCCATTAGACAAGTTCCTTCAGATTTCCCCAAAGATAAAAGTCTAAGGGGTTCAGATAGGGAGACCTTGGGGGCCATTCAACTGACCCATGACGACCAATCCACTTTTCAGGAAACTGTTCATCTAGGAATGTTTGGACCCGACACCCTTAATGTGGTGGTGCACCATCTTGTTGGAAAAACTCAGGGAACGTGCCAGCTTCAGTGCATAAAAAGGGAAACACATCATCATGTAGCAATTTCAAATGTCCAGTGGCCTTGAGGTTTCTATTGATGAAGAATGGCCCCACTATCTTTATAAACCATATACCACACCATACCATCACTTTTTTTGTTCCAACAGTTTTGGAGGGATCTATCCAATGTGGGTTAGTGTCAGACCAATAGCGGTGGTTTTGTTTGTTAACGTCACAATTCACATAAAAGTTTGCCTCATCACTGAACAAAATCTTCTGCGTGAACTGAGGGTCCTGTTCCAATTTTTGTTTTGCCCATTCTGCAAATTGTGTGCTCCGATCTGGGTCATCCTCGTTGAGATTCTGCAGTAGCTGGAGTTTGTAAGGGTGCCAGTTGAGAATAGCTAATATCCGCCAAAGGGATGTTCGACTAATGCCACTCTCCAGTGACATGCGGCGAGTGCTACGCTGTGGGCTCTTGCTGAATGAAGCTAGGACAGCCACTGATGTTTGTTCATTAGTGACAGTTTTCATGCGTCCACATTTTGGCAAATCCAACACTGAACCAGGTTCACGAAACTTAGCAGTTTGCTAAGTTAGTATGTTAGTACAAAATCACAGCTACAGTACAGCAGTTCCAACAGCATGGGAGAAGGGTAGTCTCATAGGGTGTCTTGCATTGAAATCTGCTGCAATGACCCAGTTACTGCGTTCACCAGATATCAACACAATTTCGATCCGCTCATCACTTGTAAATAACTCATGAAAGAATGAAGTTACGTTAAAACCAAGCACACCATTGTTTTTCTTGTGAAATTCCCAATAAGTTTGATGTGTCACATGACCCTCTTCCTTTTGAAAAAACAAAAGTTGGATCCAAGATGGCCAACTTCCAAATGGCCACCATGGTCACCACCCATCTTGAAAAGTTTGCCCCCTCACATATACTAATGTGCCACAAACAGGACGTTAATATCACCAACCATTCCCATTTTATTAAGGTGTATCCATATAAATGGCCCACCCTGTATAACTAAAATATAATTTTATAAACTAAAAACTGGCCAAATTTAGCCCCAGGAACTAATAAAATAGTACATTTACAAGTAAACCACTAGTACATTAGATAATGAAGTATACCATAAGTATACCACTAGTACATTAGATAATGAGTGTAACTAATGTAACTAGTACATATATATGAATATCAATGAATATAGAAAGTAAACTTGAGCATAAATGTATTTAATAAATTGAACTTTAAATATACTTTTTTTTTTCCTTTTTTTTTTTTTTGGATGAGGGTAGAACGGTTTCAGTCATGCAGCCCACAGGATACAGCCCACTTGCAATTCAAAACTGGTGTTAGACTACAATTCTATTTATGTTTTTTTTTTTTTTTAATGCAACACCATTTCAATTAAATATAGAAGTATGATCCTAAATACCAGTGTTTTTTGTTCAAAAGATTCCACCACCTTGTTTCTACTAAAAGATGATTCTTGGCTACCAAGCTATATCTCACACATCTTATTACCACTCCACCTACACACTTAGAAAAATTCCGAAAGAAATCTCATAGTACAGAAATTCTAATGAGTCATACTTTGCAGACATTTACTTGATTTAACTGTTGATGAGGCAAAGAACTATGAAGACTATGAAAGGTGAATGAGTGCAAATACACATACTTATATCATGATCTCCAATTCCAAGAGATGGGGAATAAAGTAGGGGAAGCGGTACGATCAAATCTAGAACAGTATGTTAGTACAAAATCACAGCTACAGTACAGCAGTTCCAACAGTTTGTTTATAGGGGTGGGCTATACTGTATACGTTTTAAAGAGCATTAGATTAGGCACAAATTGGCTGAGTAGAGTACATGAGTTAATGTTTTTCAGTTTTCCCTAAAATAAGAAAACTCTCACTCACTCACTCATTTATAACGAATTATCCTATATTCAGGGTCGCGAGGGGGCCTGGAACCTATCCCAGGAGACTGGACAGAATGCCAATCCATCGCAGGTCACACTCAGTACACAGGGTACACTCTCATTCACACACTACGGGCAATTTGAGATTACCAATTAGCCTAATTTGCAGGCCTTTTGAGTACCCAGGGGAAACACACCAAGCACAGGGAGAGCATGCAAACTGCATGCACACAGAGACAGGAATCAATCTGGCTGGGAATCGAACCCCGACCCTGGTGGTGCAAGGCAACAGTGGTAACCACACCACCACATTGCCGCCCATAATAAGAAAACAGTAAAAATTTAAATAAATGGAGCACTTCCATACTTCTGTAGCAGGTGCTAATTTATATACAGGGTGGGCCATTTATATGGATACACCTTAATAAAATGGGAATGGTTGGTGATATTAACGTCCTGTTTGTGGCACATTAGTATATGTGAGGGGGCAAACTTTTCAAGATGGGTGGTGACCATGGTGGCCATTTGGAAGTCGGCCATCTTGGATCCAACTTTTGTTTTTTCAATAGGAAGAGGGTCATGTGACGCATCAAACTAATTGGGAATTTCACAAGAAAAACATTGGTGTGCTTGGTTTTAACGTAACTTTATTCTTTCATGAGTTATTTACAAGTTTCTGACCACTTATAAAATGTGTTCAATGTGCTGCGCATTGTGATGGATTGTCAATGCAACCCTCTTCTTCCACTCTTCACACACTGAAAGCAACACCAGCAGCACAGGCTTCCAGTATCCGTAGTTTCAGGTGCTGCACATCTCGTATCTTCACACCATAGACAATTGCCTTCAGATGACCCCAAAGATAAAAGTCTAAGGGTGTCAGATCGGGAGACCATTCAACTGGTCTGACACTAACCCACATTGGATAGATCCCTCCAAGACTGTTGGAACAAAAAAAGTGATGGTATGGTGTGGTATATGGGGTACAAAGATCATGGGGCCATTCTTCATCAATGGAAACCTCAAGGCCACTGGATATTTGAAATTGCTACATGATGATGTGTTTCCCTCTTTATGCACTGAAGCTGGCACGTTCCCTGAGTTTTTCCAGCAAGATGGTGCACCACCACATTATGGGTGTCAGGTCCGACCATTCCTAGATGAACAGTTTCCTGAAAAGTGGATTGGTCGTCGTGGGCCAGTTGAATGGCCCCCAAGGTCTCCCAACCACTCCCATTTTATTAAGGTGTATCCATAAAAATGGCCCACCCTGTACATATCCATGACTGTTGCTTTAGCATCATACTATACAAATAACAAGTAGCATTAATTAAGGAATGAAAAACAGGCAAAATTGTGAACACTATAGGAATAATGCCGTATACCATATACCGTATAGTGTACAAAATACACTACTGTCAAGTACAATTAAATATCCAATATAAAGATTTTGTTTTGTTTTTTTACCTTTTTGACAATTATAATACAAATTATGAAGGCTTAATGAAAAACAGTGAAACACAAGTTTCCCTTCATGTTGGATGCTTTGTTTTAAAAATAATAAATACTGTAGGTACATTTATCTGTTGTTCAGCGGTGCCCTAAAGGGAGTAAGTGAGGACAATTCCAAGAGCACTTATGGCAATTGAAAAGGGATAGCTCCTTCAAGGTTGAGGGCCCAGAACATAAGGTTTTCAGGGAGCCCAGAATCTGTACTGGTACTCTTGCTGTTATACTGTACCAAGTTAGTATTGTTATACAGTATCCAAGTTATTGGATAACACTTTTGATTATGGCTCCTTAAGTAATCCTTACAGTAAGTACGTACTAACTTAGCAATAAGCAATTAAGTGTTACCCAGCTTACCCTATAGCAGAGCAAATTCTCCGATTACTGTGTGTACAACACTCATACATGTACATAGAACAGTGCTTTAAAATAAAAAAGTAATTACAGATTACTTTCTGTAATTACAGAAAAATTAATGGATTACTATTAGTTACTGAATCATATGCCTTTATATTTATTGTAAAACCTTTAGCTCGAGTCTAAAAATCGATTGGTCAAGTGGCTTTTCAAGAGTGCCTCTATTTTGTTAGATAATGGGACATTTTACTGTACATCATCTGTGTTCATCAAATAAAATTTGTTTCCCTTGTTTGAAACACTTGCTACGGTCCATCGGTCTACACTTACTACACTTCAGCTTTCACAATTCTTTTTAAACATTTATTTGGAAATGTTATGGAGCTGAGAAATGGGTGTTCCATGAGTCCGATCTTAACAAGCTTGAGGTTTTCCAAATGTGATGCCTAGCACGTGCCTATGTCAGATACTGGGGATTTCCAGTATTTTCAAAACGAAGCCATCTTGGAGACATACCAGGCAACCATTGAAGAGCACATTCAAAAATGGCCTCAGTGCCAGGAAGGCTTAATCCTTCCAACTCACAAAATGATTAACTGAGTGTTTCATGAGTCTCACACTGAAAGGCGCTATAGTTGTCAGCCTTGGGCTGTAGTATGTAGTTTTTCAAAGTACAACCACACAATTACAAACCTGCTGTTGCAAATTCACTGTTACTATAGAAACTTAGACTAGAAGATAATTTGAAGTGTGCGCATGGGCAATTAATCAATTATGCTTTCATCCTAGAAGTCCGTCTGAAGAGGTTCCCTCTGTAAATTATGTGTATGGGGAAAAAATATATACTATTTAGTTGATTAGGAGACAACAGTAGATCATTTATAACTGATTACCTATGAACTGTATGCACCAAATGTTTATTGAGACTGCACAAGAAGATTTGACATAGTATTTAATATGCTAATATGCATACATCTTCAAAGTTGCCCATCTAACCTTAGAAACCGTGCCATAAGTATGTGTTCAACGTGGAGAGTGGGCTGCCTTTCTGCTTGCCATTTGCCTCTCCTCCTGTAATCTGCATCCAAGAGTTAATTAGCAACAGAGCACCTCCTCGTTATTAGAGCTCTGCAATTACAATCAGCGCATTGTCACGCCGATCACTGAAGAGAACAGACAACGCATTAACCTCTGTGCTAGCCTGCACTCTTCCACTTGAACTTTTTTGCATGAATGCAGGCCTAGGATCAACACTGCAAAGCTACTGTATGATGATGCCCAAATGCTCTGTCAGGCTCAGTTTATTTGAACAAAAGAATGTCAACTTGCTTAATGCATTTGAATTTGGGGTTGAATGCAGCTGCTGCTTTCACTACATCACTGATCATTTATTTTTACTTTTAAAGTGCAGCATTCAACAAAATTATGTCAAACGACAACCACGTATGTTGTTGGCCAAGAGAAGAGGGTGTGAAATACAAGGCTATCAGCCAATTACACAAAACTTGCCCTTTCCAAAACAAAGCATAGGAACCAGGAAAGGCAATTCAAAAGGACTTGGTTGAAATAAAGGAAGAAAAAAAAAAGCTATACCAGAGAAAGACATCAAGAAATGCTTGGAACTATACACTAATTGGAAAACAGATCAAGGAACTGCCAGCATGACATCTCTGGTGAAGGAAAGTTAAGTGAGTCAACCTTTACACCACAGTTTCTCAAACTTAATATTTAAAGGTCTGGATCAAAGTGTCAAATGTCCGGAATCATTAGTGATAAGAAAATGACTTATTAAACTTGCTTATAAACTAAGTAGCATACATTCACCTTTAAGGACCAAATACATTCAAACCTAGTGTAAAAATGCCACTGTTTGACTGCAGTCAGATGCCTAAACCAAAGCAACTCTAACTTTAATCCAACTTGCATTGAAGTATGAGAAAGATATTTTTTAAAAAAGAAAGAAATCTCATTGCCTGTGGCACAAAACTTAACTTTACAAGGCTTACAGGTGTTTTAGAAGAAATAACTACAAAAAAAATTTCATTAACTGATTTTCATTTGTTTTGATTCCAGAATAAACCGATTAAACAAACTTGCCTTAAAAGACAGCACAATGATTTTGAGGTAAACGTTACATGGAACCCTAATGGACCATTCATATGTCAAGTCTAAAAATCACCAGCTTTCTCCTTTTTTCCAAATCACTATAGAGTTTGCAATCCCATGGCATCTGCCATTGCCAAGTAACACACTGACCTTCACTTTGCACATTTGGAGCATGACAACCTCAATTTGGCACTTCAGTGGATTACAGTAAAAGGTTCAAAGCCTTTACCCCAATTATGCTTTTGTATGTACTGTACATACAGGAGGACATGCTATAGTGAAATTTCTCATGGGCTACAACATTTAAATGCATTTCACTGCATATTGTATTGTGTATGTGTATGTGACAAATAAAATTTGAATTTTTGAATTTTTAATGTTATTGCGGCAGTTGAGGCCACAGTTGCTCCGTCTGGTGGAAGGTAACAAGAATAGTCAATGATGAAAGTTGTGTACGAGCCCAGGACCTAGGATGTTTCTGGCTGACATCCAAAACAGTTTCTCATGAACCACATCCAGTCAACCAGATGCACTACAATATATGCCAGGGCCCGTATTCACAAAGCTTCTTAAGCCTAAAAGTTGCTCCTAGTGATGAAATTCTAAGAAAAATCTTAGAATTATGGCATTTTCTTAGAATTTCCCCTTAAATTTAGGATTAAATCTTAGTAAAGATAAAAATGATTCACAAAACATCTTAGCCCTAAAAACAGCTCCTAAGGTAAAATTTGTTAAGAGTAGAGAGGAGGACTTTTAAGAGGTTTAAGAGTTTCTCTAGCAGAGGACAAAATGGCGGAAAGAAGAAATATTCTCCAAACACTGAACGTAAAGCCAAAAGTAAACACTGCTTTTCTGTCCATTTTGGTTTTCTTGTTGTTTTACTTCCTTCCATTTCTCTTGGATTGTTGGCTACATACCATCCAAAAGTGCAACTTAAATAAACTGTCCCACAATCATGAAAATTGTAAAAGCTGAGACTAAAATGGATAAAATAATAAAATCAGTACGGTAAATAAATGTGAGAACTTAAATATAGCAACTACTGTGTGGAAATTGGTTGCTTCAAAAGTAGAAAATTTTCAACATTTGGGTGTTTAATTATCTTTAAGACATTAAGCCTAGAAACTTTGCATAAAGTAGCCTGTAGTCATGATTATACAATTTCTTCATATACAAAAAAATTATGATTTCACTGTTTGTTCAATTATCAGGTATTCTGTCTTCACAAAGAGCTCATTTCAAAACCTTTGCAGAGGTCAGAGGTTTTTTTTAATTATTATTAACCATTCACAGTCCTTGAATTGCTGCATCATCCCTAGCAGGGTCAACTACACCTCCTCACTAAGATAAAAGTTGTTCTACTTTCCTTACTCAGAGTTGCTATAAAAAGTTTCCTAAATCACTTTTAGTCTAGGACTCCCAGCTAGGACTTTTTAAGCTAAGATAGAAGCTCTTTGAGAGAATTCTAAGAAGCTTTGAGGATACGGGCCCTGGACTTTATCATTGGCCTTCCCCATGTCAGGGCACTCCAGGCTAATCTTGAGCTTTATGAATACGGGCCCAGGAATATATGTGTTTTGGAATGGTGTAGCAACCCAGAAGGGCACATCCTAGGAACGTTTTTCACAGCATAGGTAGCAACAGTGGAATTAACGTCCATTTCCATATTATGCCATTAAAAGAAGTCAAGATTTCTAGCTGGTCCGGAGTGGCTAAAAAGATTTGAGGAATGCCCCATTGTAACACCAGGGACCTACTGTAGTCTCAACCAAGGGGCCTGTTCCCTGGATTGCTTAACTGTGGTCTCAATTCCCCAGCCCACTGCGACCACTAGCTCAGAACTTTTGTAGAATTGTTTCAGGAGTATTTGGCTAAATGAAATTATCTGGAGCGAGAATAGGTTTAATTTTTTCAAAAACCTTGGGGATAATTCATCTCCTGTGCTGCTGTGAACTAGCTGGTAAGCTTTTTTTTTCAGTGATATGGTTCAGCCCATAGTAATCTATGCAAGGACAAATGGCCCATCCTTCTTGTCCATGAAGACCTCCCATAAAAAAAGAGAGAAAATTTACAAGTAGAATGACACTGATAGTTCCACTCAATCACTAAGCCAGATTATCAGTTAATATGTGGGTTGTGGAAAGTGTCAGGAAAATGCACAACAACAGGGAACTCCGTTTCTGTTCCCCAATCACCTCACCGTGTCTCTCTGTTGTCAGATTCTGAAGTGCAGTGAAGAATTTAGATGGTGGACTTTGCCAATGTACCGTACAAGGGATCTAAAACCCAAGTTGGTGAGTGTCACTGGAGGGTCCATAAAGTTCCTATCATAATTAGAGTGAGCAAGAGCATGAATCAAGTATTACCACAGAAGATGGTGAACTCGGTAGTATTGCAGAGCCTGGCATCTTGGGAGAAAAAAAGGGTGGTGGATGTGTCTTGTCTTTTCTAGAGCTGGGAACAGAATGACCTATAGTGATCTCATTTACGGTGGTTATGTTCAGGATGAGACAATGTGTGCCTCCCAACTGTAATGATTCAGTCAAAGTGTTCTCTCTGCATAAGAAATCTCCTGAGAAGGGCAAACATGTGCATTGAGCCACTTGCCTGGGTGTTGGCATGGTCTCTTATATGGCATGGTCTTTTATAGATGGTTACTGAGATGAATAGCTAGGTCTGGGTTGACTCAAGATCACTGACTGCTTCTCTGAACGCAAGACCATCCTTTATTCTATTGACTCAAAGGATGCTGCAAGAGTCCAGAAGGGAATGGCATTATCTGCTACACTGAGGTTCCCCTGGTAAAGAAAAAGCATTTTGTTAGGGGCCACATTTTTCTACAAACTCTGGGTAATGCTAAAGTGAATGGTATACCTGCATCAGTAAGCATCAATCACATTCAATAAGTCTCAGCAGTACAAATACATCTGATAACCCAGAGTCTAAAACACATGTAAATTGAACAAAATACATTTTTAGATGGTATTTTTATGTACTGGGGATCACATTTATGTTAAGGATGTTAAGGATGTTGAATAAGGGCTTTTTGGCTGCAAAAAAGCTAATTACATGCTAACCAAGATTTTAGCCAACACAGTCCAGTAGAGAAATAATATGGCAAAAAGAAAGATAAAAGTCTGTATGTATACATGTGTATGCACTTTTATTTTACTGTGACTGAATCATAAGTTATGAGGAATGAGCTTTTTGACCAAATAAACTATATTCTGTTTCTCCACAGAAACAAAGAATATCTAAGCACAAAGCAAAATAGAAAGAAAAAAATCTTTCTGAATGTGATGAAGCTCCGCAACTTTGGTTCATCACCAGTTTCCAGGGCAAACAAATTAATTCGAATGGAAAAGGAAAATAAATGTAATCATGTAATCATTTATTTTCCTGTTTATGTTGTTTTTGTAATGCCACCAACAAAACAATCATAAATTATTGTTAAAACTGATTATTGGGATAGTTACAGCACACTCATGAAAAAAAAAAAAAGTCTGGAGCTCTGCATACTATGTCTTTAGACCTAGAAATCTTCCTTAATGGAGTTGCAGAGAAGAATGAGTTGAGTTGAGGCCTGCCCAGAAACTGTCTAATAATGCATTACATCTGTTCACAACTGAAGTTTTTCTTGAGAAAAAATATAGTTTGTGTCATTGAAACAGCATATGCTCTGCCTGGAAGACTTCTAAAGCAACAGGTTTACCTTTGTTATAAATGTCATCATTTCTTTCCATAAATAATAAATATACCGAATAAATACTCTCCTTATAAGAAAGCATTACTCTCACTTAATCATTCCCTATATTGCTTATTTTGTACAGGATTGTGGGAGGTTTGGCACCTATCCCAGAGGACATTGAGCATAGGGAAGGAGACACCCTGGATGGGGGTAACAATTCATCGCAGGGGCTAAGATCACACACTCACTCACACGCTATGGGCAATTACGGAAATGCCAATTAGCCTAATCTTTACGTCTTAGAGCTGTGGGAGGAAAACAGAGTACCAGGCCAAAACCCACCAAGCATTGGGAAAACATGCAAACTCCATGCATAAAGACTCGGCAGGAAGCAAACCCTTATGCCAGAAGGTGTGATGCAACAGTGCTAGCCATTATGCCGCTGCCCTGCCTTCTGACAGCATTAGCAAAGCTGCAAAATACATATATGGTATGAAATACAAAATACATATATGGTATATTTAGTACTATATTTTACTAAACATTGTATTACTTGATCGCTTCCAATTTTCTGTTTTCAGGGTTTTCTTTGTCTAGCTTTTGTTGTGCATACCACTTCTTGTCTTGAGTAATTTCTCTGGGTCTTTGGGGTTATAATTATGCTTCTTAATTATGGGTAATGTTTAGAATTTATTTCAAAATATATGTTTTCATTTTGATTAGTAAAGATTTTCACTTGCGTCTACCTTTGCCTCTACTTTATGACAAAGAGCTAGACAGGATAATGGATGCACAGACATCTTTAGCATAGATTTCTTTAACAAGCCATCCTTTTAACCATGAGATCCATCCTCATTTGGTGACACACAGCTCATAACCTCAACATAACCTCTCCTGGCTTCACGATGGACATTGCTACACCATCTGGCTTCATTTCAGATATCAATCCACCATCAATCCAATAAAATATACATTTTGCTTTATTTTGAACCCTAATACAACAATTTTCATTATGAATTATTCTCCCAGCAAACACTTTGGTGAAAATCTTAGTTAGAATGTATTTATTTTAATTTTAATTGTTTTGTTTTGTTTTATTGATTTGTTTTACCTGTAAGGGGAAGGTACTGCAGCCATGGCAGAAGCACAACTGTTAAGACTTTATTAAACAAAACATAAGCCAAACCAACAAAAGGATCATGATAAGAGGAATAGCAATAACAACAACAAAACAGAACAGATGCGAGACAAAGACAAGACTATACTGAAGAGCTTAAAAAATACAACTAATTAGGAAACCAAACTATAACACCTGGGAACATAAACAGAAAGTACAAGATGGGGAAACACAATTTTAACTTAAAAATCCTGAGCACACTAAGTCCCAAAACCCCAAAGAGTCCTGGAGGCACAGAGCACCCTCCAGGGCTTATCCCAGACATAGCCCTCCCAAAAGGCACTATTCCGGAGCATCAACAGTGGTCTAGCACATTCCTCCCAAAAAGATATTTAATTCAACTCTCCAACACCAAGGCTGTGGTACTGGGAACTTGGGCACTGGAAAAAAGAACTTGCCATGGGTACTGAGCTAAAACTTGGCACGAGGGCAGAACTTGGACTTGGCACGAAGCAGTTCTTAACACAGCTGGTGGTAATAACAGCATGTCCTTGGCCCCATAGGACATTGCTGAGCTAGGTGGAGATGGTGCAGGATCTGTCTGAGGCAGAGCAAGGCATGGCTGTGTGGCTCAAGCAAAGCAGGGCGTGGTTTAATCAGTGCAGGGTTTACAAGAAGTGTATCAGTGCGAACAGGAAACAGATCATGGCTAAACGGAATATCAGGAAGCATTTTCATGGTTAACAAAGCTCTCAGGATTGATTTCATGATTAACAGGGTTTTTAGGACTTGTAATTGGACTCATGCTTTCAGTGAGCATAGCAGGACATTCAGGGAGTATAGCAATATAATTGGGATCTCTGGCTGACAGGGCTGTTTAGGCTTTCCATAATAATAACTGGACTAGGAACACAACTAGGAAGCATAACAGAGCTCTCAGGAATCTCAACAGCATTCTCAGAATTTTTTTATAAGCATAACATGACTAAGAACAGGACTAGGAAGGATAACAGAGCAATCATGTCAGAGTTTTCAGGGCTTTCCATATGCATCGCAGCACCAGAAACCGGCCTGGGAAACATAACAATGCTATCCTGACAAAGTTCTGAAAAAATATAATTTGGGCTTCAATCTGGTAATGAAGGTCTCCCTCTTGACCTCCTTTTAGAGATGAGCTAACTGTGTGCTGAGCTCCTGCATCCACTGCGCTGCATCCTGTGCTGGGAGTGCAGCTCAGCAAATGTCCAGATATATAGCAAGCTCTTTAGCAAATGCTCCTTTTGCTTTTTGAAGATGCTGTAATTGTTCTGCATCATCTACCCCACTTTACCACAAGATACAGGGATTTTCCTCACCCTGGACACCGCCATGCTCCATAACCTGGTTGTTTGCTTCATTCAACAATATGGGGAGCCTTTTCATCTTTAACACCTTATGAGCAGTGTACCCTCCCGGGGTTATCCATGACAGGAATTTCTTAGCATTCAGTATATCCCTTTTTTATAAGTTAATGAAAATGCGCATTCAGGATACCATAGATTCTATCATTTTTGTGCAAAACCTGATGAATTTGATAATAACATAATTCATGTTATTTAAACAACAGAAGGAAGGATACTTTACATGAATAAGAAAATGAGCCTTTTTTAAGTACAAAATATTGAATGTTTAATATAGTCTGGAACATTTAATTTAATAGTTTCAGGCTTTTTAGATTTTGAAACTTTCTGTTTATTTGTAAAATACTTTACTGAATATACCACTTCATTTACAGCTTTTATTAATCATTTTTTATCTCATGATTGCTTTTTCCTGGTCAAGGTCACAGTGGCCTACGTTGCCCATCCAATCAACCCTTGCATACACACAATCACTTATTCAGTCACATCTAATAGCAAATGAATGCAGCAAATCCACCTACCAGCATGAATATTGTGAGGTGGGAGTAAACAAAAAAAAAAAAAAAGAAAGAAAGAAAGAAAAAACTCAAGCAGACGCAGGAAGAAAATGCATGATGCTCCAGAGTCATGCTATTATAGAAAATTAATGCCTTCTAAATCAATCAATCTAATCGACACCATTTTGGAATAAGTCGTTTTTAAAACATTGAGGGAAAGATATAAACAACTTCACTAGTGAGTTCATCAGCATACAGGTAACTTCTGTGGTATCATAAGTAGTAATTATCACAGCCTATTGACAAAACAAATGTGTAATCTTTGTATTATTTGCAAGAGAGAGAAAGATGAAATTTGGCTCCTAACAGACTCTAATAATAATGTGACGTGGGCTGATATTGGCTGTAGATATAAATAATTCAACCACGCCGGTCTTAGTTCAATGGAATGGAGTGCAGCTCTCCTTCCATTGCTAATGGCTGAGATCTAATTAGTCACTGAGGAAGCCGAAGACTATGAGCAGCTAATTTAGCTTGCTGTGGTCTCCCTGGCAGCCAAGCAGCCACAGAGTTACACTGGTGGACTTACAACCTGGAATACATCCCAGATCACAGCTAGACAACCTACATTGCATGCCTTCTCATTTACCAGGAACGGCATCAAAAAAGGAAAATCATTGTGAGTGGTGCACAGCCAGTATTTGCACCCCCACAAGTGTAAGCACACAGCATGTGGTGGAGTGGATGCAGGAGCTCCTGGATGCGGGAGCAAGGCTAACCACCAAGCTTGCTACCTTAGAGAGAAATGTCAGTCAGGACATCTCCGTCTCCAAATCTCGAACAGAGCTGAATGATTTTTTTTTTTGGAATTTTGTCCTGGTAGCAATGTTTTGCTTCGCGTGAGCTCCTTTAATGTTATGCTTCCTGACAGTCATTTTCACAATGTAAAGTTTCCTAAGAACTATGTTAGCAAAGTTATGACCCTGTAGCCCCATAAAAAGTCCTAATGGCCCACCACCTCAGTCACATCTCCACATATCTCAGCAACATAGGGCTGTTTCTATTAGCTGGGTCAAAGAGTGGTGCAATTCTTCTCACTCAATCCACCAACTGGATTCGTGGACATCACGCTAGTTCAACCACCCAAATTCACAGAATCAAACTTCACAGCCAAGCTTCAGTCCCGTCTGCCCAGCTCCGTTGTCTATTTCCATGTCATATGTCATTCTGGAGTAGCACTTTTGGTGGAGTGTCAGGTTTACCTCCTAGCATCACACTACTGCAAGCACATCCCCAATGCACATGTTTTGTGTGGTTTGTGGAGTCGTATTCTGGCATTGTGAGTATAATTATTATTATAGAGGCAGTGGTGGCTCAGCGGGTTAAGGCACTTAGTTACTGATTGGAAGGTTGGCAGTTCGAGCCCCAGGTTGTCATTGCTGGGCCCTTGAGCAAGGCCCTTAACCCAATCTGCTCCAGGGGCGCTGTATCATGGCTAACCCTGAGCCCTGACCAAATGCAAAGGAAGAATTCATCTGTGAAGTAATGTATGCACATGTGGCAAATGAAGGCTTCGTTAACTATATGCTAAACAGAGTTGCTAAGCTAGCTAGTTGAAAGATTTTACTCTTTTATGAGAGATGTTTCTGCACCTGTGTGTCGATCATTGGTGTGAATCCATCTCCTGAAGACCCAAATTGTCTCAGCATGGCTGAGAATCCAGAATCCATTATTTGTTGATCTTTAGTTTGCATTTGCCTGCCAATGCTGCATTCACGTCATTTGGAAACTTGGAGTTAAACATACTTTCTTTCTTCTGTTTGAGAAAAAAATAATGTCCAAGTGGGAATTTTAAATTGTAATGTAGAAATCTTTACAGTCCTGGTTTCTCTGATTTGTTTCTCTGTCCTGATTCCTCATGAAAATGAGCCAGTTGACTACAAAACTTTGCAGCGCATATTTACAGTTGCCAATTTACAGAGGAAAAAAAAGCTTAAGCAGTGTCATTACAGTGTGCAACCAGCATCTGCTTGCTCAGTCAGCACATCACCAATGACTTGTGGTAGAAGTAAACATTTGGGAGAAGTTACTGCATAAGCACTCAGCAGGTATGACCTACCATCCTGATTTACAAACTCAAAGCTGTGGCCTGTACAGATATGTGTGAATTTAGCCAAATCACATGCTCATTACTGAAGACGGTGTGAAGCGTGTGTTAGTGGTCTCCTGATGATGACTGTATGCAACTGGGCCATCTGCGGGCTGACTGTGATCTCCTTCTGGGCCTGTTTAGATGAATTTGCTTTCACTCTGGTGGATTGAACAGCTGTTCCCTTTTATAATGCTAAACCATAATCAGGGGCAAAAAGTAATGAACTACATGTTCTTTCATGATAGTACTTGGTTTATTGAAATGGTACTTGGTACTCCAGTGTCATTTAAATCATAGTACTTTGACTTGCTGTTATAACTGTTGTTCTTTTAAATAAAATAATGAATTTAATAACAGCAGAGTAATAAAAGGCAAAATTTTCATATTTTAAAGAATGCAGTTTCAAAAACCGATCAAACTAATACTATACCCAGTTTTCGAGGTCTACTGTACAACCAGGTAGCAAATATTTAATCAAGTCTGAAATAATGAAGACAGTTTTAATGATATAATGATTTCATGTAAAAAAAAAAAAGCACATACAGTACATGTTAGCAGGAATCAAAATATGTCATTTTTTTGTGCGTGAATTTAATTGTAACTATATATATTTATATAAAATCAAAATTAACATAGGTTAGCGGAGCTCACATGCCAATGATGTCAAAAAAACAAGCTAATGTCACAAAATATGGCGCAATATTGGTATACATGGTCTAATAAAGATCATTTTGCCCAGCTATAATGACTGAGAGCTTATGAGCCTCTGAGTTTTTTTTTTTTTAATATTATTATTTTTATGGATATCGGCATCTGATCACAGCATCACAGTGAGATTGCATAAATGTCTTGGCATGACTAGGAATCTTTATTATGTATGCCTAATACTACAAGTGAAAAATATGCATGCACTTCCACATTCAGGGCAATATTATGTATTGTATTAAGCCAGCCACCATCATCTTTAAATAAAAAAAGTCAACCAAGCAAAAGAAAAAAAATAAGATACATTTTAAATAAAACTTACCAGTAAAGACAAGCAATATTAGATAAAAGCTAGCAATAAAAAAGAGAGTGTTTCATTATTGTCAACGTTGCAGGTTAAATGCCAGGGCTAGAAGTTCAATGTTGAAACAGCAGTGCCAAATGGCTGCCCTAGACAGTAGAAGAGTACTGAATCACATTAGGTCTTGCTGGTCCATGGTGTACATGTTTGTGTTCCAGAAGTGTTGCATATGGGCCTGAAATGACGTGTTGCACTCCAGACTTTTCTAAACATGTTCTGGGTGACTAACTGACTGGAGGAGGACGTGGAGTGTTTGTGTAACTGGGTTTATAGTGTCAAGAGGAATAGACTGTATAATACATCTGCTGTGCATACAGTATACTTTGTTTAGGGAATTACTGTATACGCCAGTATAAGTGGCTGACGACAGGGAGATTTTTCCCATGAACCAGCAATTACAGTAGCTTACAAGCAACTACTGCTAGGCCATTAGAATGTTTGGTTAAGGTGAATTGCCTCGAAATGCCTTTAGGTGTGACTGTGTGCAAATATTATGTGTGCATGTACCCCACCCAGGGTGTATTCCTGCTTCATGCTCAGTGTGACACGGTTAGATTCCAAAAACATCTTAACCCGGGCCAGGACAAAACAGTTACTGAAGATGAAAAAAAGAAAGAATGAATACTGTAAATGAACTTAAACTTCACAGAATTGCGTTTAAATATCAGCATTTGAAATTTGCCCATTGTGACAGTATACTTCTGACTTCCCACACATTCAATAGTCTAATTAACATAAAACATATTTAAGAGTACTCTTTGTAAATCTGGATTTTCTTCTTCTTCTTCTTCTTCTTCTTCTTCTTCTTCTATTTTCTGCATTGCAAAAAGTGCATAGCACTTAATAGTTTGCCAAGCTTCCGCTTCACCTCCTCCTACATTATCTTCAGGCCCACCTTCTTCCCCCGTGTCACCTTCCTCCGGTTTCTACTGAGCTGCAGCCATCTCTATATAAGTTGCTGGATTTCTTCATTCGTCTTTCATTTCCTCTTGGTGCAACTGCCTGCTTGTTGACAAATTCGCCAAATCTGTCTCCGTGCTCCTTGTACAGAATGTACCAAAAATTGCAATAAAAGCACAGCAAGGGCTATGTTCAATTTCTGCCACACTTCAGTCTGGATTGCATTTAGCCCCTTTATTTTGTTTTTGTTCCTGATGTTTTTTTTTTTCTTTTCTTTTCTCTCTCTCACTCAGATTGTTGATTCAGCCCCACACTTCTGGGTAAATATCCCTAGTTCTTACACAGTTAAGGTGGGCTTGCTGGGCGCAACTTCTGCCTGCCTTCAGTGAGTCTGATTGCCTCAGTTCTCTGGTTTTCTATCGATCTTTGTGTTTTGTTTTACCCAAGTAAGCCATGCAAGGTTGGTGTTGGCATTTCCCAACACATTTTGTTCTTCCATTTTGCCGATAATTTTTTATTTCTGTAGTATGTCTAGTTATTATAATTTATATATAAAAAAAACTGTGTACTATTATTTGTATTATTTCTTTACCCAAAAAATACTTTAGTATAAAATGATTCAAATGGATGTATATATCAACAAATGCTGTGTTCAATACATTACACTATACCATTTAACTTGCAGAGCATGTCGTCAGGGACAGTCATTGGTCGGTGCGCAGGGGCCTAGTGAAAATTTAATCAGCCTATTTAATGCCCATTTCCTGTTGCTCATCACCTTCAAAGATCATACTAGGAGATTCCAACAGATGCTACCCAGCAACTATTTGCCACCTGAAGCTGAGATCATCAACTGATAGTGCGGAGTCTTCCTGCTCTAATATACGGTTATTCTACTAATATATACTAATTATATAAAATATAAATAAATAACACTTAAATATTACTAATATATTAATTAGATGTCTTCTAATTCACTGGATATTACGTATTTATGGGTATCAGAGTAAAGGGAGCTGAATACAAATGTGTGCCACACTATTCAGATACTTATAATATATCTGATAATATAATATATATTTCCTTTTACTTTAAAATTATGTGCCACTTTGTGTTCGTCTGTGGCTTGCAATCCCAATAAAATACATTTATGTTTGTGGTTATAACGTGTTTAATGTGGAAAAAGTTCAATGGGTATGAATACCTTTGCAAGGAACTGTATAATGCATAGCTCTAAAAGGAAATGGTCATTTAAAAGCTTGTTTACATTTGTGATATCAGTCTTATTAAATGTAACAAAAAGCTACATTATTTAAGGTCAAACTTGTGTGTGATTTGTGTCAGTTTAAAAACAATATTTTGGGATATTAGAGTCCTCTGGTCATGGTGATTGCAACAGGTAAAACAAGAATCTCTCAGCTTGTGTGGAGCTTTTTGATTTCACAGAAGAGTTTAGAGAGTTTGCAAAAAACTTCACAGACTAGCTGGAATAAATGCTGTACCCTTTGACTTTTGACAGTTTCATGTTTTCCACAGCCAATAACTCAAAACACACTGTGGTCCAAAGAATCCATGCTTGTCTTTTGGGCAAGGAAAGCCATAGTTCCTGCATCTTATTTTTATTTATTTATAATTTTTTTTCAATTAATTTTAAATATGAGAGAATTTTACAGTGTATGAATGTTAACAACGATTATTTACAGATAAAATAGCACTGGCGACATGATGGCATAGTGGTCAGCACAGTGGCCTCGCACCTCCAGAGTCGAGGGTTCAATTCCTGCCTTGGGTCTGTGTGCATGGGTCCAGGGTGTACCCCGCCTCATGCCCTAAGTCTCCTGGGATAACCTCCAGGCCCCTGCACAAATCACACCCTGTACACAGGATAATGGCGGTTTTGCAGGCATACCAGGCTCACCTGCTGAGAGTTCTGAGCACTGGCGGGTCTATTGACGGCGCCGAGCCACATATTTATTTCTCCGTGCCACCAAGCAGACGGCCCGTGCTGTCGGCCGTTCTATTGCTGCTGCGGTCGCCACGGAGAGACATCTGTGATTAACCCCACGGGCATCGAGGTCAGGGATCGCGGTTTCCTCCTTGATGCCCCCCCTCTCGCCTTCCGGCCTCTTTGGCGACGCTGTAAACACCGCCGCCACTATGTTTTCGGGAGGCGAAGCTCTACGAGCAGACCTCTGTGAGGTTTCTCCCCTGCCGTGCTCAGGAGTTGGGACTGTCGGCCACCCAGTCCCGACTGGGTCTGGTCCCCATGAGGCGTGTGGCGCAGAAGTAGAGTGTGCCGAGCCAGCTACCCCCTCATGGGGACAGGGGAGGGACTCGTCACTTCGCAATCCGCCTCAAAAAGAAAAAGAAAAAAATCACCGGACCTGAGGAATATTATCCCCGCCAAAAAGGAAGCCCTGAGGTTGACATGCCAAGGGATGTGAAAAATTCCAATTTTACATCTTCTTGGGCTGAACATCAAAACTATTGATGGGCTGAACAGCCAAAATTATTGTTTCTCAAATTCAACCAGAGGTTTGGTTTGTGATGGTCAACCTGAATGACATATTTTCAGATAGAAATATTGCCACAACACAGGAGGTTCCTGAGCTTTGCTTTCGGGGGCGAAGCTTACCAGTATCGGGTCCTTCTATCTGGCCTAGCCCTGTGACCCCACACATATAAAATGCACGGATGCAGCTCTGGCTCTATGATTCCAGGGAATTCCATATTCTGAATTGTATAGATGACTGGCTGACCCTCGGTCAGTCTTAATAGCTAACGCTTCGACATTGGGATGTCGTCCTAGCTCATCTCCATTCTTTAGGATTGAGACTCAACGCCACAAAAGGCATTCTATTTCCTGACAACATATTTGGGTGTCACATGGGATTCGATTACAAGGCGGGCACTTGTGTCAAACCCATCCTCCAACACCCTGAAGGGAATCAAGCTAGGCCAGAAAGTGACTAATCACTTTCAAAGATCTTTAGGTCTCATGGCAGCTGCATCCACAGTGATACCTTTGGGCCTTCTGCACATGAAGGTGTTTTCAGTTGTGGCTACGAGCCAGGGGATTTCACTCAAGGGCCAATCCCCAAAGGTTAATAAGGGTTACACGCCGGGGCTTCGTACCCTTTCTATATGGTTCAGACCCCGGTTTCTGACTTTGGGTCCCATCTTAGGTCCGTCTTGTCGTCACAAGACGCTAACGACAGACGCTTCCCTCACGGGCTGGGGTGCGGTCTTCGATGGCCGTCCAGCACAAGGGAACCAGAGAGGTCATCTTCTCGCATGGCACACCAATTGCCTCGAAATGATGGCTCTGTTTCTGGCTCTGAAACACTTCCTCCAGCAGTTGAGAGGCTACCATGTCCTAGTGCGGGTGGACAACACTGCAGTAGTCTCGTACATAAATCGCCAGGGTGGACTGCGCTCGCGCAGCTTGAACAAGCTAGCGCACCAGGTTCTGCTTTGGGCACAGGACAAGTTCCTGTCCTTCAGGGCGATTTACATTCTGGGGCATATGAATGTTAGAGCAGACTTGTTATCCAGACAAGCTGTTCCACATGGGGAATGGAAACTCCATCCCGAAGTAGTCAGTCAAATCTGGGAAAGATTTTATGTACCAGAGGTGGAACTCTTTCCCTCACAAGAGGCAGCACAATGCCCCCTTTACTACTCTGTGACTCCTCCAGCTCCCCTGGGTCTGGATGCGATGGCCCACACGTGGCTCAGATTATGCCTTTATGCTTTTCCACCCATAGTTCTGCTCCCAGGAGTCCTATTGACTCTTATTGATAGCACCCCATTGGCCGACCAGAGTGTGGTTCTCAGATCTAATCTCTCTCCTCAACGACCCACCCTGGGTCTCAGGCGCAGGGGACAATATTTCATCCCGAGCTCTGGAACCTACCAGGTTTGGCCCCTGAAGGGGACCAACTAAGAGATGCTGGTCCTCCAGTCAGCGAAATTGAAACCATTTTAAGTGTCAGGGCTCCCTCCACTAGAAGAACTTAATGCCCTCAAATGGAGTGTATTTGAAAATTGGTGCATGACAAGACACGTAGACCCAGTTCACTGCCAGATTATTTCAGTGCTGGAGTTTACGCAAGAAAAGCTGTCCTCGGGCTTATGCCCTAGTACTCTCAGAACGTACGTAGCCGCTATTTCGGCTTGTCATGATCTGACAAATGGGGTTTCTGTGGGGAAGCAACCTTTAGTTGCCCGTTTTATTCATGGAGTTAAACGGTTGAGGTCACCCACTAGAGTGACGGTCCCATCGTGGGACTTGGCTATCGTACTCGGAAGCTCTGTCAGTCTCCCCATCCTGACTAGACTTTGCCCCTGGTCTAGCCAAAGCTATTCTGCATCCTCACCCGACCTATCTTCCCAAGGTTCCATTCTCGACCATGCACCCAGTTGTTCTTGAAGCCTTCTGTCCTCCGCCTTTCACATCTCCGGAGGAGGAAAGACTTCACTTAATGTGTCCAGTACGTGCTCTTCAGATTTAAGTCCACTGCACTAGCCAGTGGCGTAAGTCAGAGCAACTCTTTATTTGCCATAGGGGTCTCAACCGAGGGGCGGCCGCCACTAGACAGACTCTGTCACACTTGGTGAGAGATGCTATTGCCCTAGCCTATGAGGCTCATTCAACTAGGGGGATTGCCTCATCAATTGCTCTGGCAACAGCAGGTGTGTGATGCGGCAGGCTGGTCCTCTCCGCACACGTTTGTTAGATTTTATAGTCTGGATGTCAATACTACTCCAGGCTCGCAGATACTTGAGCTAGGTCTGAGACCTCCTTGGCTATTGTGCGCACACGCTACACAACCTGGAGGTCCAGTCACTTGCAGTGCGGCGTCGTTGGTATTCTCGTTCCCATAGCGTTTTCATGCAGCATYGAGTGTAGCTTTTGAAAGGGAACGTCTCGGGTTACTTAGCTGTAACCCTGTTCCCTGATAAAGCGGGAACAAGATGCTGCGTTTCAATGCCGCACTGATGGTGTGTCTGGACATCCTTCAGACAAAATTGACCTGAGGATGTTTCCGGTTCACTCCTATTTATAAGCTGCAGGTGCAGCTTATTCGGTGACGTCACCTGACAGAGGTTATAAGCTGAAGTATTTGGCTGTTTTGACAGACACATGCTTCACAACCGGAGAACAAGGAGATGTTCCCATAGCGTTTTCACGCAGCATCCCGTTTCCACTTTATCAAGGAACAGGGTTACAGCTAAGTAACCCGAGACGTTATTGCTGGTACTATCTGCTTGAGAAAATGTGTCGGTATAGGATCTAATATACAGGTTGACGATTTTGAAGAAGAGATGAGTGAAATAAGTTCTCTCGCTTCAAGGGGACTAAAGTATTCTAAGTTCTGATGTGATGTAGTTAGTTCATCTGTGTTACTTAAATTTTCTGGTTTCAAAGCCTGAATTTTTTGCCTAATATTTATGATTTTGTTATTGAAAAAGTTCATGAAATCCTCTCTACTGCATGATGATGATGATGTGGAGATTTCTGCAGTGGTCCTGTTCTTAGTTAATTTGGCTACGGTATTAAATAAAAATCTTGGATTATTTTTTATTATTTTCTATAAGAGTGGAGAGATACATTGATCTATCATCACTGAGGGCTTTTTATAGTTCAGGATGCTCTCCTTCCAAGCTATTTCGAATACTAACAATTTAGTTTGGCGCCATTTACCTTCTAATTTTTGAGCGGTTTGTTTTAAAGTGCGTGTGTGGTCATTATACCAAGGAGCGAGTTTCTTATCTCTAATCATTTTCCTTTTAACTGGAGCTACATTATCTAAGCTATAACGAAGTGTTGACTCTAGATATTCAGTCGTCTGATCGAGTTCTGTGAAGTCAGATGGCGATCCAAAGTTGATAACTCTGGGAGATTATTGATAAAGCTCTGTGTGGTATTTGATGTAAATGTAAGTTTAAGGTGGTAGCGCGGTGCTGTGCGTACATTATTACTATGACACACTTTAATCGAGACAAGATAGTGATCTGAGATAAGTTCAGACTGTGGAATTGTGGTTATATTTCCTATACCTAATCCGAAGGATAATATTAAATCCAAAGTGTGACCTGCTTTATGAGTGGGTCCTACTACACACTGATTTACTGGATGCTTTTGGAGAACCACCTTTTTTTTTTCCTCATATTACTAACCGTCCTTAGTCATGCCTTTTCTCTCCACAGAGACCACTTGTTGAATCCCTTATTATCTCAGTGTTGGTCTATTGCAACTCACTCATGGCAGTTCTTCCCCGGGGTGTCATCTGATCCCAGCCACTGATCCAGACTGCAGCTGCATGACTTGTTTTCAATTTTCCCACATCACCCCAGTGATGCTTGCCAATGTAGCAAATAAAAAAAAGAAACGAAAAGAAAAAATATCCACCTACCTGAAGGCACTTTTCAAACTTATCATCAAGCTCTGCACAATGTTCCCTTTGGGCCTTGAGCACAGTTTGACACAACCCACCATCCTTTAAGATACAAGGACATGCATCATCACTCTTCTCTGTATTTGCAGTGTTTTTTTTTTTGTCATTCTTTCATACAAAAACTGTAGCCCCACCTCTTTATTTAAAGCCCTGAAGTAAGCATTATTTTAAAAACTTAACTGTTTTTGCTGCTGAACTCAAATTATATTAATGTATGTCTGGGTTCCCTCCCACAGTCCCATCTAACAAAAAATAGTTACTCAAGCTCCACTAGCAAGTGACACTACATAGATCATAATCACTGTCACAAGTGTCAGTAGGAAGGTAGATGTCCACTAAAACTGATGTAGTTTAGTATTTACACATAACTAATAACTATTTCTTTTTTATTTTCACAAACCAATTGAATTGAAAAGAAAAAATATATAAAACAAAATGATGCCTTACATTTTTATCCAAATGTATTCTGTCACTTGTCAATAGTGTGTGTGACACAGCAGAACAAAACAATGTGTTTGAAAATTTGATTCACTGTGTCTTGGTATAAATCACCCTGCAAGAATTTTTGGTTGTCAAGACATTATGACAACAGTCATTTGGAAATATTACAGATGTCGGGACACTGTGTGTATTAGGTTGTTTTCAAAGGATATAATTTTATTTCGATTAAATGATGTTGGAACATCATTGACTATATGAAAAAGAAAATCACCCCAACACAATGCTGCAAATATGTATAATTTTTTAGGGTTCATTTTTATCTTTCAACTGAAATTTATGCATGAAATGCTCATCCTGTTAATAGTATTTTTTTCGACACAAACCCTGGTCTTGCTGCTGTGAGCTCTGAATGCTAATCACTATATATATATCAAAGTGAAAGTGCTGCATTCTGATCAGGAGCGCAAGAAAACTACATAGATAACAATCGACTGAAAGCCGTTTCCACAATGTAAAATACATTTTCTGCACATTTCGTATACACTAAATTAGATGACATATAAAAGGGAAATCTCCACAAATATTAACCAAAGAAAATAAGACAAATGTGAGTTTTTACCATTTTAATCTTTTAAATGTTTTTTTTTAACCTATGACAGTGAATTGTCATGATTGGAATGATTTTCCACTAGTCAAGCTCATTAAACTTAAAACTGATACACACTCTCTTGAGCATTATCACCCTTTTTTTAGATTCTAATTAAAGTTATTGTAGACCATTTTCCTAATACATATAGATGATAAACCCTTAAACATTAAAAGTGACTTATAAAAATAGTATAGTTCCTTTTGTTACCTTCCTGTAACAAATGAGCAAAACCAGTTGGTCAAAGACCTTGCAGCACCGTAACACCTACTCAAAATCAACTTGCCAATGAATAAGCAGCATTGTAAAGGAGGAAAAAGTTTTGCATATGTGTTTTTTTTTCTCTTTGTTTGTTTATTTTTGTTTAATTGTTTTAAATATATTAATTGTTTTTGATCAATTTGTTTTGACACAAATCTGATTAATCTATCAAGATCATCTGATCATTCTAATCAAGATTAGATTAGATGTTAGGGTTCCTGCTGGGCAATCACATATGAATAATGTTGCAATTTGAATTTAAACTCTGATTTGTAAACAAAATCATGCTAGTATTTTGCATGGGTCTTAGTTACATAATTAAATACATCATTTGAAATAAACAGCTATTGTGTGCTAACAAAAATACTTTACAAGTTGTGTACTAACAAAAATACTAACTATACAAGTATGATTCTCTAGTCAAAACCAGTTTTTAACGAGTAAAGTATCTGAGGCGGAAGAGGAGATAGAGGCAAAATTCTCAGTCCATGTGGTTTAGGCCACACCCACTTTTGGTTTAAATCCAAAACCAGATCAATGTAATTGGAGCACTAAAATGACACAGATACAGTAGACAGAGATAATGGCATTTCGCTATTTATGAGGTCATTTAAGAAATGTTGGACGAGAAGTCCTGGCTCGGGATCTAGCTGTAGTTCATCCCAAAGGTGCCCATGCAGTCCTTGCTTTTGTGCACAGTCGGACACAGTCATTTTGGAAAACAAAAGGGCAGTCCCCAGACTGTTGGCACAAAGTTTTGCATTGGCACAAGCTTTGCATTTGTCCAAGATGTCTTGGGATGCTGAAGCATTAGGATTGCCCTTCACAAGGGATAACGGGCCTGAATGAAACACCAGAATTCAATAATTAACAGGAATTGCTCCAAAGTTAGCAAAGCAAGTAGCATCTCCACTGGAAAACATTTAACCATTAATTTCAATGGGAAAATAGAGAGATGAAAAATGACAATGTCAGAGAAAAGAATGTCAGAAGCTAGTGCACTACAGTACATGTAAATCAGCACTATGTGGGATCTGAATGAACAGAGCAGAGTTGAAGCAGTGGCTATGTGTCAAAAGCACTAGGAAACATGTTAAAGAAACATTATGATAAAACATAAACAGAACCAATAATGTACAGAATATGGGTATAACATTTGTGTCTGCATTAGGCGAGATCAAGGAGAAGCACTGGCCTGAAACTTAGTTTCATGGCTGGATCGATCACCATGGAGACAGAAGGAAGGTCAATCAAAGTTCACCCTCCATTACATTTTACATCCTGTAAGGGGAAGATATAGGCTTGTGTCCCATCGACTTCCTGGCGATCATATTGGCTGAAAATGCTGCACTACTCAGCTGACAACAGCACTAACATCAAATATCATCAACGGTCATCTGAATGCATATGATGCACCTCAAACATGACACAGGAAATAAATACTAATAGAGTAAAAGCCGTTCATCCAAGAGTTGAACAGTTTTTTTTAAAAGGGAAGTACATTAGTGTCTAAAAAGGTCTGTCAAACAAGACAAGTTTAATCCATTTGAACATTTTTCTCAAATACAATTCCCCATCAGGTCTAGGTCTTATTTACAGAGGCTGAAATTAAGAATAGTAACAGATTAACAATTCAACCTGACAAGAACAAACAAATGTTCCCTTGGAAACTTGTCCTTTAAAGGTATATTATCTAAGATTAGTCTTGTCTAGTGGTGAAGCCAGTAAATAAAATAAATTTGTATTCAGAGTCTATGTTGGCCAGCAGAGTTCAATTAGAGCTAGTATTAGGATGCACATCACTTTCAAGCAATGATGTAAAATATTTATTTATTTACATAAGGCCTTGCCTTACTTTTTGATGTAGGTGATACGATTAGATGTTAGACTATAGTTCACATCTCAAGTGAGTACTGATTTGCTAATGGCTCTTCGGTTTACAATATGTTTCATAGATATTTGGTGTTACATATTAAACTGACTCCTGTATCTCGTATGTGTTGGCTGCCTGATAGTGTTAGCAATGTAGTCTGATTTTGCATGCGCAGTCAGATCTGCCAAGTTGAATTCACTATAACCACTGTATTATTGAAAGACAACTTTGCAGGCCGTCAGTGCTATATCCAGATTCAGCGTAGGTGGTATCAAAAAGTTTCTGATGGCAACTCAAGGCTGCACACACAGTCATAACCTTCATAAGTCAATGTGCCAAAAGACATCATCCTGTGTACATCGGGAGCTGTGCAACCGGTGGTGTTCTGACCACACGGGTTACCATGTCTGAGATTTCATCATGGATTGTAAACTAGAACTAAGAGCAAATGTGAAATTCTGCGTGAAACTGGGAATACAAAATACACAGTTTCATAACTGTGAAACAAATATGCCAAGGAGACGTTTGGCAGGATTCGGCAAGTTTATGGGGACGCTGCAATCTATGGGGAATCTTTTGAGGTGTTTTGAGTGGCACACACACTTCAAGAATGGAAAAAGAGAGCGGAAAAACATCGCTGGAAGATGACGAGACATCAGGAAGACCTTCCACGCGCTTAACCACTGAAAATGTCAAAACCATTCAGCAACTTGTGGATGAACAATCCACAACTTTGCTTCCACTGTCAGTGTGTCATACAGTACAGGTAATCTTCGAATGTGATTTGAACGTGCACTGTGTTGCTGCAAAGTTCGCCCCCAGGCTGCCGACCCATGAACAGAAGAAACGTCCTTTCGACATAAGAATTCGGTCCGCATGAAAGTGGATGATTCATCCTTCATGCCAAGGATCATTTCCCGAGGAAAACGTGGGTTCTCAGGTATGACCCTGAGATGAAGCAACAGTCTTCACAGAGGAAGAGCCCATCATCTTCACGACCAAAAAAGCTGATGCATGTCCGTAGCTTCACCAACAATTGCAACATTGTGCATGGAGAATTTGTCCCCAGAACATGGGCCAGACCATCAACTAGGAATTCTACCGGCAGGTTTTAAGAGATCTGAGGTAGGTCATATGGTAAAAGTGACTGGATCTGCGGCACGCAAACTGTTAGATATCACCTCATACATGTCCCAGAAAAAAAATTTCCCATTCAAAAATTTTAAGAAATGTTATTTTCTGTTGTCCAGCTTCATCCTCTTGACTAGTACATTTATCCATCTTTTAAATATTTTTTTTCAAAAGGACATCATGGTTATTTTGCGTACAGGAGGAATATCTGGCTGTGGTGCGTGCTTCATATTTTCTACCAAAATTTTCTTTTCCAAACAGATTAAGAGGGAGCAGAAAGAAGCAGTGTTCGGGGTGCGTGTATTAAAAGACTGACAGGATGCCCATGTAAAACAAACATGAGTTCAGCCCAGAGGAGAGTTATCCAGTGATGCGTTTTTCTCAGCCATGTACACTTGTGACTTAAATAATTTTTGTATCATGTTCTAAATATTATTTGTACTAATAAGAAATTAAAAAAGAAAAAAAAAAATTTTCAATACTTTAAATATATTTGCACTGCAAATGAGCAGACCTCAGGGATTTTCTCAGGATTATGTAAAGTATATTTTTTTATTAATAGCAATTGCCTTAATTATCCAAAATGCTCGTGCTGACAAATTTAGCTGAAACTTTTCAGTAACTTATCATTTTGTCCTTAATTTTTCAAATTGGTAAGGGAAAAGGTTGAGGGTTCCACCTATCTCTGATTTGTTTGTTCTTAGTTATGTGAACATTTGTACTTTTTCTCTTGTAGTGGGATTTATGGTA
This sequence comes from Clarias batrachus, assembly GCA_003987875.1. NCBI lineage: Eukaryota > Metazoa > Chordata > Actinopteri > Siluriformes > Clariidae > Clarias > Clarias batrachus. The sequence continues at coordinate 1,336,711 of QMIH01000014.1, read as the reverse complement.
GGTGAAGAAATACTTGACAAACACAAAATTAAGTCAGGAGCAATGTGAACCGGCTATGCCAAAAGCAAGGATGCTTTAACAGCAACAGAAACATGATAATGTGTAGCAGTCATTACTTGGAAACACTTTCTTTGTGCTGTTCAGTCTTCAACACTCAGGACCATCTGTCGGGTTTCAGTATGTAAGTACACCCACAAACAGACTTACATCCAGGGATAGTTTTATAAGTTTGACTAATATAAAAGCGTTTTATCTCTTTAATACACCCAGAAAATGCACAATGATTGGCTGATTGTGTGTGTGTTTGTGTGCGTGTGTGTGTATGTGTGTAGGGGTAATAAAAGAAAACAAATAAGAGAGAAAAAATGTCCTACAACAACCGTGATAGAGGATGCCGATCTTTTTTTCCATCTTTATTTCTGTAGCTCTTAAAAGCAAGAGTATTTTAGCCATTTTTTGTTTTGCTGGACATTTGGATTGCTAGTAGCATGGTCTGTGAGTATTTTGCAAGACAAACAAAATTGTTAAGTAAATTGTGACTTGTTAAATGAGCATGGTCTTGGTATACGAGTACTGTCAAACGTATGCACTTTATCTGCCGAGTGTCACATGATCACAAATGAGCCAGTGGTTCTTCGCCCTCTCTCTCGCGATGTGGGATTGTGGGTAATCATCTCTCATGCTTAGTCTCAGTGAGCATCCGTCACTCGTATAGGCAACATCTGTGCGTGCATGTGCTGTCTACTATAACATTCTGACCTAAAGAGACTGTTCTTTAGTAACTGTACTGCAACAACTGTCCCTGCACAAAAAAAATCCAAGGTTTAACTGTATAGGGCTTAGTGTAAGATGATGTATCCTTTTTTGGAAAATAGGAAATATGATGAACTGAATTTTATTTAATTTTCATTTGAGCAAAAATTTTTAAGTGGATCACACTGGCAAAGAATCTGCTCAGATACAAGTTTCTATTATTGTTTTCAGTTGTATCTATGACCACAAAAGTATAATAACATGCTCATTTTGAGAGTTCTACATTTTTGCGACATCATTCCCATATTTCAGTAGTAGTAAAATTTACATGTTATAAAAGTAATGATAACTTACGTTCTGCTGACTTATCCGAAAACCCAAATTATCCAGTTGAATGTCTGAAGCCACTTTGATAATGCACAACAGCATGCACTTGTAGTGCACATGTAAAAAATGTAATCATCATTGACCGTGCTACCACGGATCTGTACTGCTTGAGTTTTAAGTGTTAATTGCAACATAGAGATGCAAAACTGAGATGCTTATTCTGTTTTTTTTTTTACAAAGTAGGTTTCCAACACTCTGGTTGTAGATTTATATCTAGAGTGATGGTGACAAGGAAACACTTCCTGTGACAAAAAAAAGAGGAAAAAACCTTGAAATGAACCGAACTCAAAAGATTCAACACATCAAGCTTCTGGACACAGAGTGAGACTGAGATTATACTATATATTTACAATATACACTTGAACATAATAAAAGCTAACACAAGCGCCATGATTGCACTGATTAAACAGGGGGAAAAAAATCTTTAGCTTGGGCTATTTTGGGATTTTGCCTTTAAGGCTGTGTTTACATTATAGTGAAACTGCAAGTAGGAGAATGGTACAAAGCAATAATAGTGTGATGGCAATGCACATCTATCTTATGTTTCAGAAGCTCTTACAGTATGTTGTGCTTACTGTGAGTGTAAAAAAAGCTTTCCTCTTCAGAGATAGATTTTTAATAGCCCTTTATCTCAGCATGCTCATGGTTCAGCCAAGTGCACATCACTGAAGCTGGAAAAGGTAGGACCCTAAACACATTACAGTAAAATATCCCAATAGCTTTCCTTTTGCTAAAAGTTTTATCTGTTCAATGCTAGGCATTAATTAATGATTCTGCTAAAATTTGAGGGAATCGTTTTTGTAGAGGAATACACCCCTAATACTGTATGTAGGAATAGTGGTGACATATCCCTTCAAAATAAGTATAGCAACAAATCCACACAGAACTGCATATTTTATTTACTGTACCTTTCAGTCTTTAGCAAATATTAATGGTTTTCTCTAAATAAAAGAATAAAAGACAGATTTAAATCCCCCCCCCACACACACACACACACCAACAAAAAGGAATTTCCACTTTCGTTTTAAATTTTAGCCTGCAATTATATGTACACCACTTGCAAAACAATCCCAGACTATTTAGGCAATAGTCTGGGATTGTTTTGATTTTAATTTATTAATATTAGACAAAAATAACTAGACAATTATTATGCTTCTATAACCAAAGGTATTCTTCCTTTTTAGGTAAGTACCTCTACTGATTTATTTTTGTTGACCAAAATAAATGTCACTGCGTTCAGCCGGGAACCTTCCTGTAACTGAAATTCTTAGAAAACGCTCTTAGAAGAAGATTTATGATAGGTGAACTTGTTTTGGTGGTACGATGGCTTAGTGGTCAGCACTTTATACACACACTTCGTGGTGCAAGGCGAATGTTTGCATGTTCTCCCCGTGCTTGGTGGGTTTCCTCCGGGTACTCTGGTTTCCTCCCACAGTCCAAAAACAAGTAGATTAGGCTAATTGGCATTTCCAAATTGCCAGTAGTGTGTGAACATGCGTGTGAATGTTGGCCAGAGGTTAGCCTTCATGGTTCCTAGATGGTTGGACGGATGGAGGGATGAAACTTGTATTGAATATTCCAGGAAGATAATAAAAGATGGTACAATAAGGTTTATTCCTGATAAAAAGCCAACATGTTGTTAAAAGTAAATGGCACTTGTGGATGATGATCTTCAGAGAACAATCCACAACTTTGCGTACACTGTCAGTGTGTCATACAGTACAGGTATGACAAACACTTGGTATTTTAGATGCACAAAACATACCTATAACAAACCTAGATATTTCCTGTATCACATATTATTGCAAACACAAATAATCTGTTATATTAATTGAGGTTACGCATCATTAAACAACTGAATGGTTTGATATACAGTAATGGTACTTAGCAATGACACCAACTTTCTATGTGTGTCTATCAGTTTAGTGCCCCAATATATTTATCTCTATTTGTACAGATTCAGTACAGATGGAAAGGTTTCCCCCTTTCTATTGTTCCACATTTTGTTACTCATCTTAAAATGGATTCAAATCCCTTTTTCTCATCATTTCCACCCAAAACTAAATAAATATTCCATTTACATAAATATTTAGACCTTTAGCTATGGCACTTGCAGTTGAGTTCCGGTGCATTTTACTTCTGCTAAAGGTCCTTGAGATGCTTCAGCAACTTGATTGATCCTCTTGCGCCTAATTGATGGGGTATGTTAGAGTAAAAACAAAGCCATGAGGTCAAGAGAATTAGCTTGAGACCTGTGAGAGAGGATTGTGTCAAGACTTCGGTCTGAGGAAGGAGACAGTACAAGAAAATTTCTCCTCTATGTGCTCTTGCTGGGAGTCTATTTCTGTTCATTCTGACCAAATGATTGCACCGTTTGAACCTTTTCTCGCTGATCTTGTTTGTTATTGTCGTCATTTCTCTCTTTAACATCGCTTTAATTATGATAATTAAAGTTTTGTATTCTGCTTCTATATGATTTCCCCAGGAATTATCAGAGCCAATTCATTTCTCTGCATTCTGATCCATATAACAGTACTGGAATTACCAACGTGTAATAATCACTACATCCTTTGTATTAATTGATTGACATTTGACTACAACATCTTGTTCAATTTTCCAAATACCACTAAAGCATGTCCTATCCTTAGCATGATGTCCTTTGTTGTTTCTCCATCCTCTGATATGCAAATTTATTAACTTTGTACAACTATTCTCTCTTGATGTTTCCCAATTGTTACCGTCTTTGTCTTCTATATGTTTATTTGTATTATTTGTTTATTTTCAATCCAAACATTTTGCTACCTTCTTGTACTTTCTTTGTCAGATCCCGAAGTTGGTCCTGCGAGTCTGTTATCAGGTCGATGTCCTCGGCAAAGCTCAAGTTGTTTATCATTTCTGCATTGATTTGAATTTCATAATCCACATGCTTCAATGCTTCACTTATCAGTGCATCTAAGAAAATATTTAATAGATTATGGGCACGAATTGCACCCTTGCCTGACACCTATTGTGACCCAATAGGATTTCATCGGTCCACATTCACCCGACCACACTTTTAATAAAAGTCTTTTAATAATATGACAAGTTAATCTAGAATACAATAGATCCTAGGAACTTCCATAGTTTTTGTTGCCGCCCTATGCAGACAAAATGTGTGTGTTCAGACTATAAATTTGTTATACAGTGTTCAATTCTCCCCAAACTGTCGAGTTACAAAAAGCTGACCAATTGTTCCTTTTCCTGATCCGAAATCTGCCTGCTCTTCTGAAAAAAATGAAAAAAAAATCTACATATATATTTTTAATCTTTGCTGCAGCGCCCTTGTGAACACCTTATCAGGAACACTTTAAAAACCTGATGCCTCTGCAGTCTTGTTTATCATTTTTCTTATGCAGTGGAACTGATACAGCTTTACCCCACTCTGTTGGACATTCTTTCACCGTATATATTTTGTTGCATAATGCCTTCATAATTTCCACTGAGCATTCTCCTTGAGGCTGCAGCATTTCTGCTATTATATTGTCCTCTCCAGGATCTTTCTTACTCGCCATCACTCCCCTTGTAGGAAGTTCTCCATATGTTCATGGTTATTTGCACCGCTCAGTTCCTGTAACAGGTCGGTGTCCGCAGGGTTCTTTACATTATATAAATCTTTTGAACTACTGCTCCCATCTTGTTTTAACTTCAGTTTTGTTACACAGTACTTTCCCTAACTTGTCTTTGACTGTTGGCCCTTTTCAGTAGAATGTACCACATATTTCTTTTATTGTGAGTTTTTGTGTCTACTGTTGTCCTTGAGCACACTTGTCAACTTCTAGAAACGTCTTGTTGAGCCATTCCTCTTTATATTCCCAGGCCTTCTGTTTCATTTCTCTCATTTTCATATTACTCCTTATTTCTGTTCCTTTCACGAAGTAATTGTATGGCCTTTAGTTCTTTCCAAGGTTACCCAGTGTTAGCACTTCCTGAGAAATACACAGTGGTTTCTCAAATCTTTTTCCATGTTTCTTCTACTGACAACTATGACACATTTGGTTTGTTTTTCCATTTGTTCTTGCATTTCTGTACTTTAGTGAAAAAAAAAATAATAATAATAATAATAATAATAATAAAAAAAAGGGTCTATACTTCCGAAAAGTATTTAATTGCTTAACTGATCTGGGTCAATCTGACCTGTGACTTGCACTCCCATTTTGACTGATTTTGTTAGTTGTTGCACCGCTTCTCCACCATTGACTAAGCAGAATGTACCCAACCATATTTGTCATCTTTGTTGAATCACTGTCTGGGGTGTCCCAAGTCCATAGTGTTTTGCCTTCTTTTGATAAAATGTTATATTCATTACCATCAAATTATTACTGAACATCAATCTCTCTCCTCTCTTATTCTCCTCAGCATATTCATATTTCTCTATCGCTCGTTGCCGATTTTTTCGGTCATGTCCAACATTTGCATTAAAATCCACCATCACTTTTACCAAGTCATGGTTCGGGATGTTGTTTAGAACCTCCTGCGTTGTGGTATGTGGTTCCTTTGAGCTAGAAGTTGGTGCATAAACTTGTACGATTGTATCTCTGCCAGCTGACATCCTGAATCTTGTCTTCAGTAACCCAAAATTAAGTGCTTGGTAGCCAATAAGAGCTCTAATTGCTTCTTTCTTTAAGATCAGTCCAATGACTTACAGATTCTTTGCTGAATGCTCAGAGCAGATGATTTGGTATTCTTCGTCGTCATCTCCAATCCACCCGGACTTCACTTATCCCAATGATTGAGCATGTCAGGTTCTGTAGCTGATATAAAAGGATATCCAACTGCCATGCTCATGTAATTTGCTCAATTATTATTGTTGTTGGTCATCACTCTAATATTTCTTTGAATGCCAGGCATTGACCAAGGCTCTCCTTGTAAGTAAGGAAGCTATTGAGTTATTTACCTCGCACACCTTGAAGTGTCCTTTCACCAACCTTTTCTTTCACGGTTTCCCTCTCTTTCATCAACACTGCCTCCTGCGTTGCCCAGCTATTTTCAGGGTTCCTGGCAGGTCTGTCCGCCTTGCATATCGCACCAAGGTGGTTCAAAAGCCTACCAGCAATCCCCTACTTTGAGGAGCAGATACAGTTGGTCTCAGGAAGGGTCGTTTTTTTTTTCTATAGCATGCTATAAAAATGCCATCACTAAGAAAGAAAAAGAAAATGCACATACTACAGTGCATAACGTTTTTATGCCATTAGATCCTACAGATCTCTTACACAGAGAAAAAATGTTATATAATAGATTTTTTTTTTTATTTGGACTCTTTAGTTTAACAGAAGTATTACACACAGTAACACTTATAAATGCCATACTGTATGTTTTGTTGCATGACCATGGTGTTTTAAGAAAAAAATAGATTTCGACTTTTAGCCATGCTATTATATAAACCAGACAAAATGACATTCCTCTCTCTCTCTCTCTCTCTTCTGCTCTAGGTTTTGTGCATCTCATTCGTTTTGCTGCAAAATGAGACCCATATATCTGCTCTTGGCTGACTGAGCTGCTTCTCTAAAGCTTCAACGTCCATAAACCCCACAATGATCAATACAGTGATGTACAGTGACGAGACTTCCCATACTTTACTATTAATGCTCTGTCAATCTACCCAAGGCTTGAGTCATAGAATGAGCTGTAGATAAGGAGGAAGGCAGAAATCTGAGCTTTAACTCTCTTACTATGGACCACCACCTTTACTGCTTTTACAAAATTAAAGGATAACTTTTAACTGTCATCATTTTATACCTAGCAAAGGATTATCACCATATGCACACTGGGAAGAAAAAAAGCTTCTTACTAAAAGATATTACTTCTTATATTTTATATTCTATTTTCGTTCATTATCATAAAATGATTATTATCTGATGATTATGAATAAAATAAGATTATTCAGATTATTACACACATATTTATTAATAAATGTAGGTTTCAAATTGTCTTCCAATAAAATAGTAAATTTTCAAGCTTGCGTGTAGAAAAACAAATATCTACGCAAAGGCATCATATCCTTATATTTGTTTTAGAATCTAATAATGAAACATATTAAATAAGGATTTCTTTATTCAAGATTTTTTTTTATTTGCTAAGATATAATTTTTTTGTTGTCTCCTTAAGGGAAAGAAAAGATTACATATCAAATATGATTCTGGTGCCAACCATCTTTTACATAAAGTGACTAAAAGCAAAGACGAACACCTGATTCACCTGGTGGGTGAATATAATACTGATGTATAATAATGCAGAATAATAAAGCTGATGAGATTTCAGCTTACATCTGACTTGAATCACATTTAAGATCAATAAATATAATGTTTTTTAGACGCATTAATCTAAGTCAATCAAAGGTTTGAAATTCGTGAAAACATGATCAAAAATTACAATGGAAAAAAATACAACATAAAATAGTTTGCCCATACTGTATATAATGTATTACTTGCTAAAGTATTGATTTTTGCAACATAAAACTAATTTAACTGTTTAGCTATTCTTCTTCTAAACAGATTAGACACATTTCTTACTAGTGGAGAAATGCATGTACTGTATACTTGGATAACTTCTTAATTTGCATATTTCTAAGAACTGCATTCTATTTTATTCTGTTGACTGATACCTTTTTACTGGTTGATCAAGCAGTTTCTTATTTAATACATACATACATACATATATATATATATATATAAAACATTTTCAAAACAACTTTAAAGTAATAGAACTGATGACCTTAATCATTTTACACAATAGATGATGTTTAGACAAGACTGCCACAATGCACATGGCTGCTTAAAGCGCACAATCGCCATGGAGACGGTTGCCTGAGCAATTCTTCAGCATTTTCTACCTCTTTGAGAAATATCCCTTAATAGCAACAAAGGATTAGAAATCAAATACCTCATATAAAAAGGATCTTGAGAGATTTAACCAAATCTCCCAGCTGTCCTCATTTATGAATGATGTGTTGCCTTTACCACCTACATTCATGTTTCAGGGAGGTGAAAGGAAACTAGAGAACATGGAGGGAACCCACACAGACATGAGGAGAATATATTAAAAAATATACCTAAACAGACTGTAACCTAAGCTCTGGATCAAATCAGAGTGTCTCTATCTAGCGGCAGTGCCACAGTGCGTTCCTAGCCCAGTTATTCTGAATTTTCTTTTTAAAAAATGTTTAAAACTACAGCTTATTATCATTGTCTTGCTTTAAAAAAAAAAAAGTAAAAAAAAAAAAAAAGAAATCTCATTACTTGGTATAATAACATGAATAGCTTCAATCACTGTTACACAATATCTGTCTTTTATGTGCTTAACTTGCACTGATGATTGATGATGCAGTTTCGGTCTAATCAGAGGCCTCATTAGAACATGTCACTTATTATTCAGCCTCGGTTCCTACACAGCAAGAGATGCAAATGTTATTATACCGGAGCTTGAATCTCATAGAGAGTGCAATTGACACTGTAGGGCGCACCTTCCAACTTGTCGAATAAATAACATTCAAGTGCATCAGAAAGGCTCGGAGTTATTACAGTTTACACCTTTGCTTACATTTAAATTGTAACAAGCTGTGCTAGAACTGGTTTGACGAAGCAGCAGTCGCTCGTCACTTAATGAGTTGCGCAGCTACCGAGATAGCACAAGCAGATGCTTATCTACAGAGATCTGCATTAAAATAACCAATTAATATCCCATTATTTACCCTTCCTTTCATGGAAACTTAGATCTCTGTAGTCTGAAATGCCTCTGGAGATGCTTTGTTAAAGTCTTTTCGGGCATCTCCGTGGTGTGATAAGATCCTTGTTTGTGTCAAATTTTTTAGGCGCCACTGAAGCGCATCTTCTTATTCTTTTCAAAATGGTCTCTGGAGAAGCTGTCACATGGAAATCAAGCGTATATCTTAGTTCCTATTTCCTTAGCCCCATCCCCACCCTGCTCTCTTTCAAGGGCAAAATCATATGATAGGACAAATCGTATGACCTACAGTAGGTCTCTTAATAAGAACAGTATACATTCAAACAGACTTTTAAAAGACGGCAGAGAAATGTTGCTAATCTTGGCTTTTTGACAACTGAGTCGTTCATCATTCTCTCGTTCAGTGATATCTGCACAACAGAAATCTGTAATTCTTAGTTCTTGAAAGGAGGCTTATCCTCTGAGACCAACTCACAGCAACCTGACCCAAAAAGAAGCTGTTTCATGTGCTGTCCGCTAACAGCAGGGAGTAGGTGTGTGTGTGTGCGTGTGTGTGCGTGTGTGTGCGTGTGTG